>JAOQML010154023.1:0-14071 GCA_027568935.1 Erythroxylum urbanii | reverse complement strand
GAATTGAGTGGACCATCGATGATGGTTCCTCACTGAGTTCGCAAACTCACCTAAAATTGCAAAATATTTTTCAGGACTGAGAGACTAGGCTCCTAGCTCAAGAGGGACTACTCTGATACTGTATGGACCAGCTTGGCGAGAGAGGTCATGGCACACAGGTGGGTCAGCTGAGATTCCAGATTTTGGGGATGTCCTAGTTAGGAGTTGTTTTATGTCTTCCTCTTTCTTAGTATCTGTATTAGGTTTTGTATGTACAGACTGTACATCTGCTGTATACACTATTGATTATGAGTAATGAAAGAGGGAGGTTTTTGGTTTCAAAAATCTTGTAATTTCTGTTTACTGGTTTTATTATTGAAATGTATGTGATGCCATGTGAAGTCTGTAGAGATTGCACATAGCGCTCCCTTATCTTAGGACATGTGCGTACCCTAGGGTAATGGGTGTTACATCACAAGTCGGTCAGCTGGGATTTTTGGGATGACCTACATAGACTTAATGTATACTTCCTCTTTTATGTAGTATCTTGTACTAGGTTTTCGGGATTCATGTACAGACTGTACAGTATGATGGATGTATAACTTTTGACTTTGATCAATGAAAAGAGGAAGAATTTGCTTTAAAATTATTGTGATTTACAATTAATGTTTTATTATTCAACTTGATGTGATGCCATGTGGAGCAACTGTAGTGATTGCATGTAGCGCTCTCTTATCATAGGATATGTACCGGAATGACCTATGGGCGTCTCGGTGCGTACTCTACGGTAAGGGGGTGTTATAACTGAAGCTACTCAGCAATCATGCCAACTGGTTGTTTTGCCCACCAAAGATGTGTCAATGGGTTTTTTACTCACTAAAAGTGAACAGTGACTACGTCAATAGGATGTTTTGCTCACCAAAGATGCCCAGCGACCACGCCAAATAGTTATTTTCTCACTAAATGTGCCCATCGAACTTGCCAATCGATAATTTTCACATTAAGGATGACCAGTGATTGTGTCAATGGGTTATTTTCCTCACTGAAGGTGCCCAGTGACCATACTAACTGGCTGTTTTGCTCATCGAAGGTGCCCAGTGACCATACTAACTGGCCGTTTTGCTCATCGAAGGTGCCCAGTAATTATGTCAAAGTGTTGTTTTACCTACCGAAGGTGCCCAATAATAAGGCTAAAGGGTTGTTTTGCTCATCGAAGGTGCCTAACCACTATACCAACTGGTTGTTTTCTAATTGAAGCTACCGAATGACCGTAACAATAAGATATTTTCTCACCAAAGGTGCCCAACTACGGTTGCAATGGGCTATTTATTCACCAAAAGTGTGCAGCGACTATGTCAACTGGTTATTTTGCTCACCAAAGGTGCCCAAGGACCATGCCAACTAGTTGTTTTCTCACTGAAGGTGCCCAACGATCTTTCTAATGGGCAATTTTCTCAGCGAAAGTGCCCAACGATTGTGTCAATGGGTTCCCAACCATCATGCCAACTGGTTGTTTTGCTGATCGAAGGTGCCCAACAATTATGCCAAAGGGTTGTTTTTGTTACCAAAGCTACCCAATGGCCTGCCAACTGGTTGTTTTCTCATCGAAGCTGCCCAGTGAACGTTACCATGGGCTATTTTCTCACCAAAGGTGCCCAATGACTGTCATAATGGGTTGTTTACTCACCAAAAGTGCTTTGTTTTGCACATCGAAGGTGCCCAACGATCGGATCAACTGGTTGTTTTCTTACCGAAGGTGCACAATGGGCAATTTTCTCATTGAAAGTGCCCAGCGACCATATCAACGGGTTGTTTTCCTCAGCAAAAGTGCACAACAATCAAGCCAACTAGTTGTTTTGGCTATCAAAGATGATTCCACAAACTATTTTCTCATTGAAGGCACCCATCAACCATGCTCGCGGGCTATTTTTCCCACAAAAGAAGTAGCCATGGGTTGTTTTATGAGTGAAAGTGCCTAACGACTATTTCAATGGGTTGTTTTGTTCACCAAAGCTGCCCAACAATAATGTCAACTAGTTTTATTCTCACTAAAGGTCCCTGTGACATGGACCATGCTAGTGTGCAATTTTCTCATCGAAAGTGCCAACCAACTATGTCAATGGGTTGTTTTCCTCAATATAGGTGCCCGACGATCATGCTAATTGGTTTTTTTGCTCCCCAAAGGTGGCCAACAACTATTTAAAAAGGTTATTTTGGTCATCGAAAGTGGCCAACGACAAATCCAACTAGTTGTTTCCTCATCGAAGATATCTAGTGACCATTATAATGGGTTGTTTTCTTACCAAAGGTGTAAAGTGACTGCTACAATCAGCTATTTAATCACTGAAAGTACCAAGTGACATTGTCAATGGGCTTTTTTGCTTATTGAAGATGCCTAGCGACCATGCCAATAGGTTGTTTTTCCCACAAAATATTTGTCAACAGGTTGTTTCTTTACCGAAGCTGTTTAGCAATCATGTAAACTGGTTGTTTTTCCCACCAAAGATGTGCCTACGGATTGTTTTCTCACTGAAGGTGCCTAGAAACCATACCAGTAGGTTGTTTTACCCTCCAAAGATGTGCCAATGAGTTGTTTTCTCATCAAAAGTGCCCAGCGACTACGTGAACAGGTTGTTTTGCTCGTCAAAGGTGCCCAGCGACCACATGACCTAGTTTTGTTTCATCAAAGGTGCTCAGTGACCATGCCAATGGGCGATTTTATCATGGAAAGTGCCCAATGACTATATCAATAGGTTATTTTCCTCAAGGAAGGTTCCCAGTGATTATTCCAAAGGGTTGTTTTGCTCATTGAACGTGCCTAACAACTATGTCACGGAGTTGTTTTGCTCACCAAAGGTGCCCAATGATGATGCTCGCCGATTGTTTTTGATCGAAGTTGCCCAGCTACCATGCTAATGGGCAATTTTCTCACTGAAAGTACCCAACAATCATACCATCGAGTTGTTTTCCTCACCAAAGGTCCCCCACGATCATGCTAACTGATTATTTTACTGCTACAAGGTGCCCAACAACTATGCCAAATGGCTGTTTTGGTATCGAAGGTGTCCAACGACCATGCCAACTTATAATTTTCTAACCGAAGCTACCCAGTGACCATTACAATGAGCTGTTTTCTCACCAAAGGTGCCCGATGATCGTTACAATGGCTATTTACTTACTGAAAGTGCCTAGTGACGGTGTCAACGTGATGTTTTACTCACTGAAGGTGTCCAACGACCATGTCAACTAGTTGTTTTGCCCCACCAAAGATTTGCAACCAAGCTGTTATTACCTAAGCCGCTCAACGATCATGCCATCTGGTTGTTTTGCCCAAAAAAGAAGTGTCTATAGGTTTTTTACTCACCAAAAGTGCACAGTGACTCTATCAACGGGTTGTTTTGCTCACCTAAGGTGCCCAGCGGCCATGCTAACTAGTTATTTTCTCACTAAATCTACCCAACGACCATGCTAATGGGCAATTTTGTTTTGCTCAGTGAAGGTGCCGAGTGACTATGTGAGCTGGATGTTTATCCCATAAAAGATGTGCCTACGGATTGTTTTCTCACTGAAGGTGCCCATCAACTATGTTAGTTGGCTGTTTTGCCTACCAAAGACGTGGCAATGGGTTGATTTCTCACTGAACGTGCCTAACAACTGTGTGAACGATTTTTTTTTGCTCATCGATGGTCCCCAGCATCCATGTCACTAGTTTTTTTAACCGAAGGTCCCCAACGACCATGCCAATGAGTAATTTTCTCATCAAACATGCCTAAATACCATGTTAATGGGTTGTTTTCCTCACCAAAGGTGCCCCATGATCATGCTAACTGGTTGTTTTGTTACTCAAGGGTGCCCAATAACTATGCCAAAGTGTTATTTTGGTCACCAAAGGTGGCCAACGACCATGCTAACTGGTTGTTTTCTCACCGAAGCTGCCCAGTGACCATTACAATGGGTTGTTTTCTCACTAAAGGTGCCTGGCAGCTATTATAATGGGCTACTTACTCACCAAAAGTGCCCAGCAACAGTGTCAACGGGTTGTTTTGCTCATCAAAGGTGCTTAGCAATCATGCCAATTGGTTGTTTTCCCCACCAAAGTTTTTCCAACTGGCTATTTCCTTACCGAAGCTGCTTAGCAATCATGCCAACTGGTTATTTTACCCACCAATGATGTGCCCACGAATTGTTTTCTCACCAAAGGTGCCTAGCAGCCATAGTAGCGGGTTGTTTTAGCCTCCAAAGATTTATTAATGGGTTGTTTTCTAAACGAAAGTGTCTAACATCTGTGTGAATGGGTTGTTTTGCTCTTTGAAGGTGCCCAACGACCCTATCAACTAGTTGTTTTCTTATCAAAGTTACCCATTGACCATGCCAATGGGTAATTTTCTCATCAAAAGTGCCCAGCGATTGTATCAAGGGGTTGTGTTTCCACACTGAAGGTTCATAGAGATCATGCCAACTGGTTGTTTTGTCTAAAAAAAATGTTCCCACTGATTGTTTTCTTACTGAAGGTGCCCATTAACCATGTTCATGGATTGTTTTGCCCATGAAAGATGAGGCAATGGTTTGTTTTCTAGCTAAAAGTGCCCAATGACTGTGTGAAAAAATTGTTTTGAGCATCGAAGGTGCCCAGCAATAATGTCAACTAATTTTATTATCATAGAAGGTCCTAGCTACTATGCCAATGAGCAATTTTCTCATCAAAACTGCCCATTGACTGTGTCAATGGGTTGTTTTCCTTAACGTAGGTGCACCACCACCATACTAAATAGTTGTTTTGCTCACTAAAGGTACTTAACAACTATGTCAAAGGGTTTTTTTAGTCACCGAAGGTGTCCAACAACAAATCCAATTGGTTGTTTTCTCGTTGAAGCTGCCTAGAGACCATTACAATAGGCTATTTTCTTAAAAAGGTGCCTATTGACCATTACAATAGGCTGTTTACTCACCAAAAGTGCCTAGTGAAAGTGTCAATGGGTTGTTTTGCTCATCGAAGACGCCTAGTGATAATGCCAATTGGTTCTTTTGCCCAACAAAGATTTGCCAACAAGTTGTTTCTTTATCGAAGTTGTTTAAGGATCATTCCAACTAGTTCTTTTTCCCACCAAAGATGGGCCCACAAACTTTTTTTTGACCAAAGGTGCTTAGCAACCACACCAATAGGTTGTTTTGCCTGCCAAACATGTGCCAATGGGTTATTTTCTCATCGAAAGGGCCCAGTGACCCTATGAATGGGTTGTTTTGCCATCTAAGGTGCCTAGTGACTGTATCAACTAGTTGTTTTTCCACCAAAGGTGCTTAGTGACCATGCCAATGGGCGATTTTCTCATGGAAAGTGCCCGGTGACTGTCTCAATGGATTGTTTTCCTCATTGAAGGTGCCCAGTGATCATGCCAATGGGTTATTTTGCTCATCAAAGATGTCCCAAAACTATTCTAAGGGGTTGTTTTACTCATCGAAGGTGCCCAACAACGAGGCCAACTGGATGTTTTCTCACCAAAGTTGCCTGGTGACCATTACAATAGGCTATTCTCTCAATAAACATGCCTAGTCACCATGTCAACAGGTTGTTTTCTTCACCGAAGGTGCCTAGCGATCATACCAACCAGTTGTTTATCTTACCGAAGGTGGCCAGTAACCATGCCAAGAGGTTCTTTTTCTCACCAAAGGTGCCTAATCACTATGCCAATGAGTTCTTTTTCCCAGCAAAGATCGTCTCACATATTGTTTTCTCACTAAAGTTCTCATCAACCATGCTAGCGGGCTATTTTGCCCACCAAAGATGTGCGAATAGGTTGTTTGCTTATTGAAAGTGCCCAACGAAGGTGCACAGCGATTATATGAACTGGTTGTTTTACTCACCGAAAGTGCCCAGCGACCATGCCATTGGGCTATTTTTTCATCCAAAGTACCCAACGATGGTATCAACGGGTTGTTTATCTCACCGAAGATGGCTCTCAATCATGCTAACTGGTGGTTTTGTTGCCCGAAAGTGCTTAGCAACTGTACCAAAAGGTTGTCTTGGTCACCGAAGGTGGCCAACGACCATGCCAATTGGTTGTTTTCTCACCGACGCTACGCAGTGATCATTACAATGGGTTGCTTTCTCACGAAAGGGGCCCAGTGACCGTTACAATGGCTTATTTACTCATCGAAAGTGTATAGTGATAGTGTCAATAGGTTGTTTTGCTCATCAAGGTGCTTAATAACCATGCCAATTGGTTGCTTTACCCACCAAAGATTTTCCAACGAGCTATTTCTTTATTGAAGCTGCTTAGCTATCATGCCAACTGGTTGTTTTGCACACCAAGGATGCGTCCACGGACTGTTTTTCTAATCGAAGGTGCCTAGCAACCATACCAGCAGATTGTTTTTCCCTCCAAAGATGTGCCAATGGTTTGTTTTCTCACCGAAAGTGCCCAGTGATAGTGTGAGTGGGTTGTTTTGCTCATCGAAGGTGCCCAATGACCATATCAACTAGTTGTTTTCTAACCGAACATACCCGAGAACCATGCCGATGGAAAATTTTCTCATCAAAAGTGCTTAGTGACTGTATCAACAAGTTTTTTTCCTCATTGAAGGTGCACAATGTTCATGCCAATTGGTTGTTTTGTTCACCGAAGGTGCCCAATAGCTATGCCAAGGGGTTGTTTCGCTCACCGAAGGTGCCCAACGACGATGCCAACTAGTTATTTTCTCATCGAAGCTACCTATTGACCATTACAATGGGCTATTCTCTCATCAAACATGCCCAGCGACTGTGTCAACTGGTTGTTTTCTTCACCGATGTTGTCTAACGATCATACCAACTGGTTGTTTTTCCTACCAAAGGTGGCCAACAACCATGCCAACAGGTTGTTTTGCTCACTGAAGGTGCCCAACGATAATGCCAACTGGTTGTTTTTCCCAGCAAAGATCAGCTCACATATTGTTTCCTCACCAAAGGTGCCTATCAACCATACTTGAGGGCTATTTTGCCCACCAAAGATGTGTTAACGGGTTGTTTTCTCACTGAAAGAGCCTAACTACCGTGTGAACGGGTTGTTTTGCTCACCGAAGGTGCCCAGAGATTATGTCAACCAAAATTTTCTCTTCGAAGGTGCCGAGTGACCATGCCAATGGGCAATTTTCTCATTGAAAGTGCCCAATGACCATATGAACAGGTTGTTTTCCTCATCGAAGGTGCCCCATGATCATACTAACTGGTTGTTTTATTGTCCAAAGGTGCCCAGTGTTTGGTCACCTAAGGTGTCCACCGACCATGCCAACTGGTTGTTTTCTCACCAAAGGTGCCCAGTGACAGTTGCAATGGGTTGTTTACTCACCAAAAGTGCCCACTAACAGTATTGATGAGTTGTTTTACTCATCAAGGTACCTAACGACCATGTCAATTGGTTGCTGTGTCCACCAAAGAACTGCCAATGGGTTGTTTGTTTACCGAAGTTGCTTATCTATCATGCCAAATGGTTGTTTTGCCCACCATAGATGTGCCCACGGACTGTTTTTTTAGTGTAAGTGGCTAGCAACCATACCAGCAGGTTGTTTTACCCTTTTAAGATGTCTCACTGGGTTGTTTTCTCACTGAAAATGCTTAGCCACTATGTGAGTGGGTTGTTTTGCTCATTAAGGTGCCCAACGACCATAACTAGTAATTTTCTTACCAAAGGTGCCTAGTGATCATGCTGATGGGCAAATTTCCCATGCCCAGTGGGTTATTTTACTCACGTAAGGTGCACAACGTTCAAGCCAACTAGTTGTTTTGCTCAAAGGTGCCCAACAACTATGCCAAGGGGTTGTTTTGCTCATTGAAGGTGCCTAATGATGATGCCAATTAGTTTTTTTCCTTATCGAAGCTGCTCAATGACCATTACAATGGGCTATTTTCTCATATAACATGCTAAGCGACTATGTCAACGGGTTGTTTTCTTCACCAAAGATGCCTAGTGATCATATTAATTGGATGTTTTACTTATTGAAAGTGGCCAGCAACCATGCCAACAGGTTATTTTGCTCACCGAAGGTGCTTAATGACCATGCCAACTGGTTGTTTTTCCTACCAAAGATTGGCCCACATATTGTTTTCTTACCAAAGGTGCCTAGTAACTGTGCCAGTGGGTTGTTTTCTCACTGAAAGTTCCCAGTGACCATATGAATGGGTTATTTTCTCGCCTAAGGTTCCCAATGACCATGCCAACTAGTTGTTTTACCCGCCCAAGATTTTTCAATAGGTTGTTCACTCACTGAAAGTGCCCAGCCACTGTGTCAATCAATTGTTTTGCTCACCGAAGGTGCCCAGCGGCTATGTCAACAAGTCGTTTTACTCACTAAAGTTATCGAACGACTGTGCCTATAGGTTGTTTTCTCATCAAAGTTGCATACCGACTGTTATAATGGGATACTGTCCCATCAAAAGTGCCCAAGGACTATATCGACTGACTATTTTGCCCACCAAAGATGTGCCAACGGTCTATTTTCTCACTAAAGTTGCCCAACGACCATGCCAATTAGTTGTTTTGCCTCCACAAATGTGCGCACAGAATGTTGTCTCACCGAAACTTCCAAGCAACCATACCAACAGGTTTTTCTGCCTACCAAATATGTGCCAATTGGTTGTTTTCTCACCGAAACCGCACAGCAACTATGTGAACGGGTTGTTTTGCTCATTAAAGATGCCCGGAAACTATATCAACTAGTTATTTTCTTACCAAAGGTGCCTCGTGATCATGCCAATGGGCAATTTTCTCATAGAAAGTGCCCAGCGACCATATCAACAGATTATTTTTTTGACCAAAGGTGCCTAGCGATCATATCAATTAGTTATTTTGCTCATCAAAGGTGCCCAACAACTATGTTTTCTTAATGAAGCTACCTAGTGATTGTTACAATGGGATGTTTTCTCACCAAAGGTGCCCAACGATCGTTATAGTAACACAACTCGCCTCGTTTGGTAAAAACGAGTTAATGGCAATTTTTGTAAAATTTCTTTTCTTAGATCCATGGCTATTCCATCTTCAAAATTATAAAATTTTACAAACAGAAAAAAATAAGACAAGAAGAAAACATGGAAATGATAGGCCACCCTCCTTGTTACAATCCAAAGGAAGACAACTTCCATGGTAAATCGATTTTCTATGGACAACCCAAAGAGCAAACCAAAAAACATACATAACATATATTTTTATCATATAAAAAATTGCAGCATACATAATTTAATTTAATTGTCAATCGATGCCACATATAGGAACCGAATCATGCATAATAACTTAACTCTAATACCAATTTTTGGATCAAAAATAATTTCATACTAGGTTTGGTTAAACTGTAGATTTCAAAAACTTTTTCCGAAATCAAAACACAACGGAAGCATAAACACCAAATTATCATGTGTTTAATCCTCACATGATACGGCATAAGGAAAATAAATAAAATAAGAAAAAGATCAGCATATTACTGACTCCTTGCTATAGCTTTGACTCCTCGCTACTGTGTCCTCAACCAATCCGGTCTACCACTTGTTCTCTTTGGAAAACTTGGCTAACAAGATCCTTTAATGGAAAAGGAGAAGAAAAATCTAGGAGAGCAAACCCTTTGTTATGGCTGAATGTTTGGAGAGCTTGGAGAGACAACTCCTCTCACACCTTCATTTTTATCAAAGCTAAAAATGAATTGTACAAAAGCCGAAATCTCCAACTCTTGGACGGTTTTTTGGGAGAGAATTAGTGAAGATCAAATTCACGCACCATTCATTTTGTTTATCAAATCCAAAATGAATCGTCCCTCTATGTCCAACACTTTTCAGTTTTTGAGAGAATGAAGAAACAAATGGAGAGTTGCCAAAAACGTTAATTGAGAGCTCCACAAATCGTACCCTTCATTTAGCATCAAAGCCAAATTAATTGTCTCCCTCCAAATCTACTCTTAAACATTTGGAAGAGAGTGAAGATAGCTACATAACACATTAATGGACAGCTCACATTCATTTAAAAAACAACCATTAAACCTTTTAATGAAGATGAAGAATGACTGAGTACTATAACTTTGTAGAATTCAGTTTTACTCAACTACATGAACTGGTTGTTTTGCTCACTGAAGGTGTCCAACGACCATGTTAATTAGTTGTTTTGTCACCGAAGGTGCCCAGTGACCGCGTCATTGGGCAATTTTCTCATTGAAAGTGGTCAGGGACTATATTAAGGGGTTGTTTTCCTTATTAAATGTGTCTAATGACCATGCCAACTAGTTGTTTTCTCATTGATGCTACCTAATAACTGTTACAATAGGCTGTTTTCTCACAAAAGGATCCCAGTGACGATTACAATGGGATGTTTACTCACCGAAAGTGCCTAATGACTGTGTTAACGATTTGTTTTGCGCACAGAAGGTGCCCAGTGACCATGCTAACTAGTTGTTTTACCCCCCAAAGATGTGCCCACGGACTGTATTCTCACATAAAGTGCCCTTCAACCATGTTAGCAGGCTATTTTTCCCACCAAAGATATGGCAATAAGTTGCTTTCTCAGTGCAAGTTCCCAACAACTATGTGATCCGGTTGTTTTGTTCATCAAAGATGCCCAAAAACCATGTCAACTAGTGTTTTTCTCAACGAAGGTGCCCAGCGACCATGCCAATAGGTCATTTTATCATTAAAAGTGCCTAACGACTGTGTCAACAGGTTATTTTATCATTAAAAATTCCCAACGACTGTGTGAATTGGTTGTTCTAATGACTGAAGCTGCCCAGCGATCATGTCAACTAATTATTTTTTCATCAAAGGTGCCCAGTGACTATTCCGTTAGGCAATTTTCTCATTGAAAGTGGCCAGGTACTATGTCAACGGGTTGTTTATCTCAACAAAGGTGTCCAACAACCATGCCAACTAGTTGTTTTCTCATCGTCGCTGCCTAGTGACCATTATAATGGGTTGTTTTCTCAGCAAAGGTGCCCAGCGAGAGTTATAATGGGCTGTTTACTCACCAAAAGTGCCTAGTGACTATGACAATGACTTGTTTTGCTCACCGAAGGTGCCTAGTGACCATGTCAACTGGTTGTTTTGCCCACTAAAGATATGCCCACGGACTGTACTCTCACTGAAGGTTCCCAACAACCATATCAATGGGTTGTTTTGCGTACCAAAAATGTGCCAATAGGTTATTTTCTCAATGAAAGTGCCCAGTGATGTTGTGAACTCATTTTTTTAATCATCAAAGGTGCCCAATGACCTTGTCAACTAGTTGTCATCTCACTTATGGTGCCCAGTGAAGGCGTTAATGGGCAATTTCCACAATGAAAGTTCCAGGCCAACAGGTTGTTTTGCTCACCAAAGCTACCCAACGACTATGCAAACTAGTTATTTTCTCACCAAAGTTGCACAACAATCGTTACAATGGGCTCTTTTTTTGCTAAAAGTGCCCAGCGACTGTGTCAATTGGTTGTTTTTATCACCAAAAGTGCCCATTGACCATGCCAACTGGTTATTTTGCATACAAAAGACATGCCCATGAACTGTTTTCTCTTTGAAGGTGCCAATCAACCATGTCAATGGGTTGTTTTTTGAAACCAAAGATGTGCTAATGGGCAATTTTCTCAACGAAACTACCGAGTGATTGTGTCAAAGGGTTATTTTCTGCACCAAAAGGTGCATAGCGATCATGTCAATATGTTGTTTTGCTCATCAAAGGTGCCCAAAAACTATGCCGAAAGGTTGTTTTGCTCACTGAAGGTGCCCAACCACCATGCCAATTGGTTATTTTCTCATTAAGAGTGCCTAGCAACCATACTAGCGAGTAGTTTTGCCTACCAAAGATGTACCAATGAGTTGTTTTCTCACCAAGAGTATTCAACGGCATTTTGAATGGGTTGTTTTGCTCACAAAAGGTGCACAGCAACCATGTTAATTAGTTGTTTTCTCACCAAAGGTGCCCAATGACCATGCTAAGGGGTAATTTTCTCATCAAAAGTTCCCAATGATTGTACCAACGAGTAGTTTTTCTAGCTAAAGGTACCCAACGATCATGCAAATTGGTTACTTTGCTCATTGAAGGTGCCCAGCAACTATGCCAAATGGTTGTTTTGCTCACCGAAGGCGCTCAACAACTATGCCAAAGGATTGTTTTCCTCTCTGAAGTTTCCCAACGACCATGCCAACTGGTTGTTTTCTCATCGAAGCTGCCTAGTGACTGTTGCAATGGGTTGTCTTCTCACTAAAGGTGCCCAGTGATAGAATAGGTTATTTACTCACCAAAAGTGCCTAATGGCTATGTCAACGATTTATTTTGCTCACCGACAGTTCCGAGCGACTATGTCAACTGATTGTTTTGCACACCAAAGATGTGCCCACTGACTGTATTCTTATTGATGGTGCCCATCAACCATGCTAGTAGGTTGTTTTGCCCATGAAAGATATGGAAATGGGTTGTTTCTCACTGAAAGTGCCAAACAACTATATGAATAGGGTGTTTTGCTCATTTAAAGTGCTCAACGACCATGTCAACGGGTTATTTTCCTCACTATAGTGCATTGTGATCATGCCAAATGGTTGTTTTATTCATCGAAGATGCCGAACAACTATGTTAAAAGGTTGTTTTGGTCACCGAAGGTGGCCAATGACCAATCCAACTATTTGTTTTCTCATCTAAGCTGCCCAACAACCGATACACTGGGTTGTTTTCTCACCAAAGGTGCCCAGCTACCATTATAATTGGATGTTTACTCACCAAAAGTGCCTAGTGACAGTGTCAACGGGTCGTTTTACTCACCGAAGGTGCCCAGTGACTCTGCCAACAGGTTATTTTACCCTAACAAAGATTTGCCACCAGGTTGTTTTTATCGAAGACGCTCAACGATTAAGCCAACTAGTTGTTTTGCCCACCAAAGATGTGCAATGGGCTTTTTCTTAATGAAAGTGCCTATCGATTGTCTGAACAGGTTGTTTTGCTTACTGAAGGTGCGCAGCGACCATGTCAATGGGCAACTTTCTCAGTCAAAGTGTCCAATAATTATGTCAACAGGTTGTTTTCCTCATCGAAGGTGCCCAACAATCATGCCAACTAGTTTTGTTGCTCACTGAAGATGCCTAACAACTATGCCAAAAAATTTGTTTTGGTCACCGAAGGTGGCCAACAACCATGCTAACTGGTTGTTTTTTCATCGAAGTTGTCAACTGACCATTACAAATGGCTGCTTTCTCACTAAAGGTGCCCAGTCACTTTTACAATGATTTGTTTAGTGACCCAAATTGTCCAGTGACAGTATCAATGATTTGTTTTGCTAACCGAAGGTGCCCAACGACCATGCCAATTGGTTGTTTTGTCTACTTAAAATGTGACCAAGACTATGTTCTTACCGATGGTGCCCATCAACCATGCTAGTGAACTATTTTTCCACCAAAGATATGGAAATGGGTTGTTTTCTCATTGAAAATGCCCATCGAATTTGAAAACAGGCAGTTTTGCTCATTGAAGGTGCCCAGCGACCATCCCAATGTGCAATTTCCAATTGAAAGTAGTCAATGACCATGTAAACGGGTCGTTTTCCTCGCCAAAAGTGCCCCAAGATCATGCCAATAGGTTGTTTTACTCATCGAAGGTGCCCAGCAACTATGCTAAAGGGTTGTTTTTGTCACTGTAAGTGCCCAACGACTATGCCACCTAGATGTTTTTTCGTCAAAGCTACCTAGTGACCATTACAATAAGTTGTTTTCTCACCAAAGGTGCCCAGCAACTATTACAATGGCCTATTAACACTTCAAGAAAATCATATATTAGCAGCGGATATTTACCGACGGATGTAATTCTGTAGCTAATTACTGACAGAAAAATAATATCTGTCGATAAAATTGTCGTGAAAAATTGTATTTTGTGATGGACAGAATTGTCGTCAGTAAAGGTGGACACAATTAACACCAAGTGACAGTGTCAGCGGGTAGTTTTGCTCACCAAAGGTGCCCAATGATCATGCCAACTAGTTGTTCTACTAACCGAAGATGCCCAGCAATTACGTTAAAGGGTTGTCTTGCTCACCAATGGCTCATTGGTAAGAGGCGTCCGCTTAAAGCGGAACAAAACCCTGAGGTCTCGAGTTCGAGTGCCAGAGG
>JAOQML010154014.1:0-14073 GCA_027568935.1 Erythroxylum urbanii | reverse complement strand
GCATGAGATGTGATAATTTACCACACCTGGACCCGTTTCTTTGGTCCGACCCGTTCTCTGGAAACGGGATGTTACATAGCAACTGTGGAAATGGGATATTTTACCCTTTGAAGGAGCCCAACAGATTGTTTTACCCATCGATGGTGCCCAGCAGCCGTGCCGACAAATTAGTTTCTCATCAAAGGTGTGCCAACGGGCTGTTTTCCCCACCAAAGGAACTTGGAGACCATGCCAATGGGCTATTTTACCCATCGAAGTTGCTTAACGGGCTGTTTATTCTAGCAAGGGTGCCGAGTGACCATACCAATGGGATGTTTTGCCCGTATAAGGTGCCTAACAATCGTGGCAACGGGCTTTTCACCCCATCAAAGGTGCCTAGCGACCGTGCCAATGGGTTGTTTTTCCTAGCGATCATGCCCACGGATTGTTTTCCCATCAAAGATGTGCCAGCGAGGTATTTTTCCCGCCAAAGGTTCCTAGTCACTGTACCAACGACCTATTTTGCCCATCGATGATGCCTGGTGACCATGCCAACGTATTGTTTTGCCACCGATGACGCCTAGCGAATGTACCAATGGGTCTTTTTGCCCACCGAACATGCCCCAACTAGTTGTTTTTCCCACCAAAGGCACTTAGCGAATTTGACAATCGGTTGTTTTGCCCACCAAAGGTGTCTAGTGACCATGCGAATGGGTTGTTTTGCCCATCGAGGGTGCCTAGAGACCACGCGTACGGGCTGTTTTGCCCACCGAAGGTGCCTAGTGACCATACGAACGGGCTGTTTTGCCCATTGAAGTTGCCCAGCGATCGTGCCAACGAGTTGTTTTGCCTATCGAGGGTGCCTAGCGACCTTGTCAATGAGCTATTTTGCCCACCGAAGGTGCCCAACGGGCTATTTTTCCCACCATATCAACAGGCTATTTTACCCACCGAAGGTGCCCAACGGGCTGTTTTTTCCCACCAAGGGTGCCTAATAACTGTGCCAACGGGATGTTTTGCCTATATAAGGTTCCTAGCAACCATGCCAACGGGTTTTTCCCCACCAAAGAAGCCTAGCAATTATGCCAATGAGCTATTTTTCCCACCGAAGATGCCTAGCAATCATGCCAACTAGCTGTTTTACCCACTGAGGTGCCTAGCAAACATGCCAACAGGCTGTTTTGCCTACCAAAGGTGCCTAGAGACCGAGCCAATGGGCTGTTTTGCCTACCGAAGGTGCTTAGCGACTGTGGCAACGGGCTATTTTACCCTCTGAAGGAGCCCAATGGGTTGTTTACTCACAGATGGTGCCTAGCGACCATGCCAATGAACAGTTTTCCCATTGAAGGTTTGTCAACGCGCTGTTTTTCCCATCAAAGGTTCCTGGCCACTGTCCCAACGGGCTGTTTCGCCTACCGAAGGTGCCTAGTGATTATGCCAACGTGCTGTTCTTGCCACCGAGGGGACCTAGCGACCGTGCCAATGGGTCATTTTGCCCACTGAAGTGGCCAACTGGTTATTTTTCCTATCAAAGGTGCCTAGCGAATTGGCCATCGGGCTGTTTTGCCATCGGGATATTTTGCCATCAGCCTAGGGACCATGCGAACGGGCTATTTTGCCCATTGATGATGCATAGTGACTGTGCCAGTGGCTTGTTTTGCCCATCGAGGGTGCCTAGGGACCATGCGTATGGGCTATTTTGCCCACCGAAGGTGCCTAGTGACCATACAAACGGGCTGTTTTGCCCATTGAAGGTGCCTAGCGATCGTGTCAACGGGTTGTTTTGCCTATCGAGGGTGCCTAGTGACCTTATCAATGGGCTGTTTTTCCCACCGAGGTTGTGTGGGGACCATGCCAACGAGCTATTTTACCCACCGAAGGTGCCTAACGGGCTGTTTTTCCCACCAAGGGTGCCTAACAACTGTGCCAACGGGATGTTTTGCCTATATAAGGTTCTTAGCAACCATGCCAACAGGTTTTTTCCCTACAAAAGAATCCTAGAAATCGTGCCAATGATCTATTTTTCCCACCAAAGATGCCTAGCAATCGTGCCAACGGACTGTTTTGCCCACTGAGGTGCCTAGTGAACATGCCAACATGCTGTTTTGCCCACTGAAGGTGCCTAGAGACCGACCCAATAGGCTGTTTTGCCCATCGAAGGTGCCTAGCGACTGTGGCAATGGCCTATTTTACCCTCTGAAGGAGCCCAATGGGTTGTTTTACTCACCGATGATGCCTCGCGACCGTGCCAATGAACTGTTTTCCTATCGAAGGTGTGCCAATGCTCTGTTTTTCCCATCGAAGGTTCCTGGCCACCGTCCCAACGGGACATTTTGCCTTGCAAAGGTGCCTAGTGACCATGCCAATGTGCTGTTCTTGCCACCGAGAGCACCTAGCGACTGTGCCAATTGGTCGTTTTACCCACTGAAGGTGCCCAACTGGTTGTTTTTCCCACCAATGGTGCCAGGCAAATTTGGGTTGTTTTGCCCACCGGAGGTGCATGGTGATCATACGAGTGGGTTGTTTTGCCCATCGAAGATGCCTAGTGATAGTGTCAATGGCTTGTTTTGCCCATGAGGGTGCTTAGGGATCGTGCCAATGGGCTGTTTTACCCACCGGAGGTGCTCAACGAGCTGTTTTCCCACCGAGGGTGCCAACGGGCTGTTTTACCCACCGAAGGTGATTAACGATTATTCCAATGGGCTATTTCCCCATCGAAGGTGACTAGCAACTGTGCTGACAGGCTATTTTTCCCACCGAAGGTAGCTAGTGACCGTGCCAATGGGATGTTTTACCCATATTAGGTGCCTAGCAATCGTGCGAACGGGCTTTTTCCCCACCAAGGGTGCCTAGAGACTGAGCGAACAGGCTGTTTTCCCACCGAAGGTGCCTAGCGACAGTCCCAATGGACTATTTTACCCTTGAAGGTGCCCAAATGGTAGTTTTCCCCACTGATGGTGCCTAGCAATAGTGACAACAGACAGTTTTCCCGTCAAAGGTGCCTAGCGATCGTGCCAACAGACTATTTTGCCCACCAAACGTGCCCAATGAGATGTTTTTCCTACTAAAAGGGCCTTGCGGCTGTGCCAACAGGATGTTTTGCTCATTGAATGTGCCTAGCGACCTTCCCAATGGGTTGTTTTACCCACTGATGGTGCCTAGCGATAGTGCCAAACGTGCCTAGCAATCGTACGACGGGCTATTTTTCCCACATAAGGCACCTATCGGTTGTGCCAATGAGCTTTTTTCCTCACCAAAGGTGCCTAGCTACTGTATCAACGGGCTCTTTTTCCCACTAAAAGTACGCAAATAGGCTATTTTACCCGCCGGAGGTGCACCAATGTGCTGTTTTCTCCACCGAATGGGCCTAGCGACTGTGCCAACGAATTGTCATGCCCACCAAAGATATGTCAACGTGCTGTTTTTCCCATCATAGTTGCCTAACCACCATGCCAACGGGCCGTTTTGCTTACCGAAGATGCCCAATTGGCTGTTTTCCCACCAAAGGTGTCCAGTGGACGTTTCAACAGGTTGTTTTGCCCTTAAAAGGTGCCTAGCGATCGTGTCAAAAGATAGTTTTTCTCGCTGAGGTGCCCAATGACCATGCCAATGGGCTGTTTTGCCCACTAAGGGTGCCTAGAGACTATGCCAACGGGCTGTTTTGCCCAGCAAAGGTGCCTAGCGACCCTACTAACGAGCTATTTTACCCATCGAAGGTGCCCAAAGGGTTGTTTTGCCAACAGATGGTGCCTAGCAACCGTTTCAAAGGGTTGTTTGGCCCATTAAGGTGCCTATCGACCATACAAATGGGATGCTTTGCCCAATGAGGGTGCCTAAAGACCATGCCAATAGGCTGTTTTTCCCATCAAAGGTGCCTAGCGACCCCATCGACAGGTTGTTTTACCCACCAAAGGTGGCCAACGTGTTCTTTTGGCCACCGTTGGTGCCTAACAACTGTGTCAACGGCCTACTTTCCCACCAAAGGTGCCTAGCCACAGTGCCAACGGGTTGCTTTGCCCACCAAAGGTGCCCAACGGGTTATTTTTCCCATCAAAGCCACCTAGCCTCCGTGTCAACGGGCTATTTTACCCACCAAAGGTGCATACAGACCACACTAATAGGCTATTTTGCCCACCGATGATGCCTAGCCACTGTGTCAATAGGTTGTTTTGCCTATCGAAGGTGGCCAACTGGTCGTTTTTCCCACCAAATATGCCTAACAAATGTACCAGCGAGCTATTTTGGCCACCGAAGATGCCTAGCAACCGTGCCAACAGGTTGTTTCGCTCACCTAAGGTTCCTAATGACCGTGCCAATGGGCAGTGTTACCCATCGACGATGCCCAATAAGTTGTTTTGCCCACTGATGGTGCCCAGCAACTATGCCAATGAGCTTTTTTCCCCACAAAAGGTGCCTAGCGATCGTGTCAATGGGCTGTTTTTCCTATCGAAGGTGCCTAGCATTCATGCCAATGGGTTGTTTTGCCCACTGAGGTGCCTAGTGAACATGCCAATATGCTGTTTAGCCTGCTAAAGTTGCCTAGAGACCTTGCCAATGGATTATTTTGCCCACCGATGGTGCCCAGCGACCATGCCAATGGACTATTTTCCCATTGAAGATGTGCCAATGCACTGTTTTTCCCACCGGAGGTTCCCGGCTAGCATTCCGACGGGCTATTCTGCCCACTAAGTTGCCTAGCGACTATGTCAACGAGCTGTTTTGCCCAACGAAGGTGCCCAATGGGCTATTTTTCCCACTAAAGGCTCATAGCCACCATGCCAATACGCTATTTTGCCCACCGAAGATGCCTACTAACAACACAAATAGGTTGTTTTGCCCATTGATAATGCCAAGTGACTGTCAACTGGTTGTTTTGCCCACTAAAGGTGCCTAACAAGCATGCCAACGGGCTGTTTTGCCCACCAAAGGTGCCTAGTCATAGTGTTTGCACACCGAAGGTGCCCAATGGGCTGTTTTTCCCATTGAAGGCACCTAGCCTCCATGCCAACGGGATATTTTGCCCACCAAAGGTGCCTACTGACCACATAAATAGGCTGTTTTGCCCACCAATGATGCCTAGCCACCGTGTCAATTAGTTGTTTTGCCCGTCGAAGGTGCCCAACTGGTCATTTTTTCCCTCCAAATATGCCTAACAAATGTGGCAACGGGCTGCTTTGGCCACCGAAGGTGCGTAGCGACCATGCCAAAAGGTTGTTTCACCCACCCAAGGCTCCTAGCGACTGTGCCAACAGGTTGTGTTAGCCACTGAAGGTGCCGAACGGGTTGTTTTGCCCACCAATGGTGCCTAGCAACTATGCCAATGAGCTTTTTTCCCCACAAAAGGTGCCTAGTGATCATGTCAATCGGCTGTTTTTCCCACCGAAGGTGCCTAGCATTCTTGCCAATGGGCTATTTTGCCCACTGAGGTGCCTAGTGAACATGCCAATTGGCTGTTTAGCCCACTGAGGGTGCCTAAGGTTTTGCCCACCGATGGTGCCCAGCGACCACGCCAATGGACTGTTTTCCCATTGAAGATGTTCCAACGCGCTGTTTTTATTGCCAAAGGTTCTTAGCTAGTGTCCTGACGGGCTGTTCTGCCCACTGAGGTGCCTAGCGACCATGCCAACAAGTTGTTTTGCCCAACGAAGGCACCTAACGGGCTGTTTTTCCCACCGAAGGCTCATAGCCACTATGCCAACAGGCTATTTTGCCTAACGAAGATGCCTGCTAACCACGCAAATAGGTTGTTTTGCCCACTGACAGTGCCAAGTGACCATGTCAAGTGAAGGTGCCTAAGAAAAGTGCCAATAGGCTGTTTTGCCCACCAAAGGTGCACACGGGCTATTTTTCTAATCGAAGGCTCCTAACCACAGTGCTAACGGCTATTTTGCCCACAGAAGGTGCCTATTGACCTCACCAACAGGTTGTTTTGCCCACTGAAGGTGCCTAGCGATTGTGTCAACAGATTGTTTCACCTACCAAAGGTGCCTAGCGACCGTGCCAACGGGCTATTTTACCCACTAAAGGTGCCCAACGAGTTGTTTTACTCACCGATGGTACCCAGCGATCGTGCCAACGGACTGTTTTCCCATCGGTGTGCCAATGGGCTATTTTTCCCATCAAATTGAAGGTTTCTAGTCACCGTCCCAATGGGATATTTTACCCATTGAAGGTGCGTAGTGACCATGTCGACGTGTTGTTTTTCCCACTGAGGGTGCCTAGCGACCGTGCCAATGGGTCGTTTTACTCATCGAAGGTGGCCATTCCCACCAAAGGTGCCTAGCAAACGTGCCAACAGGTTGTTTTGCCCACTGAAGGTGCCTAGTGACCATACAAAGGGGCTGTTTTTCCCTCTGAGGTGCCTAGCGATCGTGTCAATGGGATGTTTTGCCCACCGAGGGTGCCTAGTGACCCTGGCAATGGGTTGTTTTAACCACCGAGGGTGCCTAGTGACCGTCTCAAAGGGCTGTTTTACCCACCGAAGGTCCCCAACAAGTTGTTTTTCCCTGAGGATGCCTAGTAACCATGCCAATGGGCTGTTTTACCCACCGAAGGTGACTAACGACTATTCCAATGGGCTGCTTTCCCATCAAAGGTGACTAGCAACTGTTCCAATGGGCAATTTTTCCCACTGAAGGTGGCCAGCGACCGTGTCAACGGAATGTTCTGCCCATATAAAGGGCCTAGCAACCGTGCCAACGGGCTTTTTTTCCCATCAAAGGTGCCTAACGACTGAGCCTATGGGCTATTTTTCCCACCAAAGGTGCCTAGCAATCGTGACAACGTGTTATTTTACCTATTGAGGTGCCTAGCGAACATGCCAATAGGCTATTTTGCTCATTGAGGGTGTCTAGAGACCTTGCCTCGAGATAGTAGAAATGGGCTATTTTACCCTCCGAAGTGGACCAACGGGTCGTTTTGCCCATCGATGGTGCCTAGCGACCGTTCCCACAGATGGTTTTCTCATCTTAGGCATGCCAACGTGCTGTTTTTCCCACCAAAGGTGCCTAACTGACTATTTTTCCCACTAAAGGTGCCTAGCGAACGTACCAACAAGCTATTTTGTCCATCGAAGGTGCCCAGTGACCTTGTGAACGGGCTCATTTGCCTATCTAAGGTGCCTAGCTATTGTGCAAATGAACTGTTTTGCCATCAAAGGTGCCTAGCGACCGTGCCAATGGGCTGTTTTACCCACCCAACCTACCTAGCGACCGTGCTAATGGGCTATTTTGCCCACTGAGGTGCCTAGCAACCTTGCCAACGGGCTATTTTTCCCTCCGAGGGAGCCTAGAGATTGAGCCAATGGGCAACGAGTTGTTCTGCCCATAGATAGTGCCTAGCGATAGTGCCAACAAACTGTTTTCCTAACGAAAGTGCCTAGTGACTGTGTCAATAGGCTATTTTGCCAACCAAATGTGCCCAATTAGCTATTTTCCCACCAAAGGTGCCTAACCATCGCGCCAACGAGTTGTTTTGCCCACCAAAGGTGCCTAAAGACTATGCCAGTGGGCTGTTTTGCCCACCTAAGATGCCCAGTGACCATGCCAACGGACTGTTTTCCCCACTACGGTGCTTAGCAACTATGCCAACGGGCTATTTTACCCACCGAGGGTGCTTAGAGATTGCGCCAATGGGCTATTTTGCCCATCGAAGTTACCTAGAGACCGTTCTAATGTATTGCTTTTCCCAACAAAAATGCCTAGACACTATATCAATGGGCTATTTTACCTATCAAAGATACCTAGTGACCATGCCAATGGGTTGTTTTACTTATTGAGGGTGCCTAACGACTGCGTCAATAGGCTATTTTGTCCACCAATGATGCCTAAAGACTGTGTCAATAGGCTATTTTCCCACCAAAGGTGCCTAACAAACATGCTAGCGGGCTATTTTGCCCACAAAAGGTGCCTAGTGACCATTCGAAGGACCTATTTTGCCCATCAAAAGCACCTAGTGATCGTGCCAATGGGCTGTTTGGCACACCCAATCTACCTAGCAATCGTGTCAACGGGCTGTTTTACCTACTGAGTTGCCTAGCAACCTCGAGAACGAGCTGTTTTGCTCACCCAAGGTGGCTAGTGACCGTGTCAATGGGCCATTTTGCCCACCGAGGGTGCCCTGCGACTGTGCCAACAAGCTGTTTTACCTACTGAAGGTGCCCAACGAGCTATTTTTCCCACCGAGGATGCCTAGCAACCGTGCCAACAGGCTATTTTGCCCACAGAAGGTAACTAGCAACTGTTCCAACGGAATGTTTTCCCATCGAAGGTGTGTCAATAGGCTATTTTGCCCACCGAAGGTGCCTAGTGACCATGTCAACGGGTTGTTTTGCCCACCCAAGCTACCTGGCGACCTTGCCAATGGACTATTTTCCCTACCGAGGGAGCGTAGAGACTGAGCCAACGGACTATTTTGCCCATCAAAGGTTGCTAGCGACCATGCCAACAGGCTATTTTACCCACTGAGCTACCCATGGGTTATTTTGCCCATTAATGGTGCCTAGCAATTGTGCCAAGGGACTGTTTTCTCAATGAAGGTGCCTAGTGACTATGTCAACAAACTATTTTGCCCACCAAATGTTCCCAATGAGCTATTTTTCCCACTGAAGGTGCCTAACTACCGTGCCAACGAGATGTTTTGCCCACCAAAGATGCCTAATGACCGTGCCAGTGGGATGTTTTGCCCACCTAATTTGCCTAGTGACCGTGCCAAAGGATTGTTTTGCCCATTGAGATGCCTAGCAACCATGCCAACGGACTATTTTACCCACCGAGGGTGCCTAGAGATTGTGTCAATGAGTTATTTTGCCTATCGACGGTGCCTAGAGACTGAGCCAATAGACTGCTTTTCCTAAAAAAAAGGCCTAGCCACCGTGCCAACGAGCTATTTTGCCTACCGAAGGTGCCTAGTGACCATGCCAACGGTTTGCTTCGCTCACTGACAGTGCCTAGCGACCATGGGCCAACGGGTTGTTTTTCCTAACTGGCTATTTTTCCTACCAATGGTGCCCAAAAAACATGCCAATGGTCTATTTTGCCTACCAAAGGTACCTAGTGACCATTCGAACAAGCTATTTTTCCCATTAAAGGCGGCAAGAGACCGTGCCAATGGGCTGTTTTGCCCATTAAGGTAGCCTAGCGACCATTCCAAAGGGCTGTTTTGCCCACCGAGGGTGCCTAGTGACTGTGCCAATAGGTTGTTTTACCAATCGAAGGTGCCCAACGTACTGTTTTTCCTACTGAGAGTGCCTAGTTGCTGTGTCAGTGGGTTATTTTTCCCACTGAAGGTGACTAACGACCATTTCAATAGGTTATTTTCCCATCGAAGGTGACTAGTAACCGTTCCAACAGATTGATTTCCCAACGAAGGTGTGTCAACAGGCTATTTTACCTACCAAAGGTGCCAAGTGATCATGCCAACAGGCTGTTTTGCCCACCCAAGCTGCCTAGCCACCGTGTTAATGAGCTGTTTTGCCCACTGAGGTGCTTAGCGACCCTACCAATGGGCTACTTTCCCTATGGAGGGAGCCTAGAGATCGACCAACGGCCTGTTTTCACCATCGAAGGTGCCTGGTGACTGTGCCAAATGTCTATTTTACCCACCGAAGGTGCCCAACAGGTTGTTTTGCCCACCGATGGTGCCTAGCGACCGTGCCAACGAACTGTTTTTCCTAACGAGGATGCGTAGCGACTATGCCAACGGGCTATTTTGCTCACCAATTGTGCCCAATGAGCTGTTTTTCCCACCGAAGGTGCCTAACAACTGTGCCAATTGGCTTTTTTGCCCGCTGAAGGTTCGTAGCCACCGTACCAACTGGTTGTTTTGCCCACTAAGGTGCCTAGCAACCATACCAATGGGCTATTTTACCCATCAACGGTGCGTAGAGAGTGTGCTAACGAGTTGCTTTTCCCACTAAAAGTCCATAGCCACTGCGCCAACTGGCTGTTTTGCCTACCGACGGTGCCCAGTGACTATGCCAATAGGTTGTTTTGCCTGTCCAGGGTTCCTAGCGACCATTTTAACGGGTTATTTTGCCCAACAATGGTGCCCAAGTGGTTGTTTTTCCTACCAAAGTGCCTAACAAGCATGCCAACAAGCTGTTTTACCCCTCGAAGGTGCCTAGTGACCATTCAAATAGGTTGTTTTGCCTAACGAAGGCACCTAGCAACTGTACCAATGGCTATTTTGCCAAGCAAGGGTGCCTAGCAACCTTGCCAATGGGCTGTTTTGCCCACCAATGGTGCCTAGTGATTGTGTCAACAGACTGTTTTCCCACCAAAAGTGTACCAACAGGTTGTTTTTCCCACCGAAGGTGCCTAGTGATTGTGCCAACGGGCTATTTTATCCACTGAAGGTGCCCAACGGCTGTTTATCCTAACAAAGGTGCCTTGCGACTCTGCCAACGGGATGTTTTATCCATATAAGGTGCCCAACAATCATGCCAACAGGGTTTTTTCCCCACCAATGGTGCCTGGCGACCATGCCAACAAACTATTTTTCCCACCAAAGGTGCCTAGTGATCGCACCAAAGGCCTGTTTTCCCGTTGAGGTGCCCAACGAACAAGCCAACAGGCTGTTTTGCTCACTGAGGGTGCTTAGAGACCTTGCCAACAGGTTGTTTTGCCCACTGAAGGTGCCAAGCGACTATGGCAACGGGCTATTTTACCCTCCAAAGAAGCTCAACAGGTTGTTTTGCCCACTGATGGTGCCTAGCGATCGTGCCCACTGACTGTTTTTCCCACTGAAGATTCCTAGCCACCATCCCAAAGGGCTGTTTTGCCCACCAAAGGTGCCTAGAGACCATGCCAACGTGTTGTTTTGCCCACCGAGGGCTCCTAGCGACCGTGCCAATAGGTCGTTTTTCACACTAAAGGTGCCCAAGTAGTTATTTTTCCCACGAAAGGTGACTAGGGAATGTGACAGCTAGCAGTTTTGTGCACCGAAGATGCTTAGTGACCATTCAAATGAGCTATTTTACCCACCTAAGGTGCCTAGCAATCGTGCCAACGGGCTGTTTTGCCCACCGAGGGTGCCTAGCAACCTTGCCAATGGGATGTTTTTCCCACCGATGGTGCCTAGCAATCATGCCAATGGGATGTTTTGCCCATATAAAGTGCCTAGCGACTGTGCCAATGGGCTTTTTTTCCCACCAAAGGTGCCTCGCGACATGCCAACGGGTTGTTTTCCCCATCAAAGGTTCCTGGCGATCGTGCCAACAGGTTATTTTGCCCCTTATGGTGCCTAGCGAACATGTCAACAAGCTGTTTTGCCCGCTAAGGGTGCCTAGACACCTTGCCAACGGTCTGTTTTGCCCATCCAAGGTGCCTAGCTACCGTGGCAATGAGCCATTTTACTCACAGAAGGAGGCCAGCGGGTTGTTTTGCCCACCGATGATGCATAGTGACCATGCCAACGGACTGCTTTCCTACCAAAGGTGTGCCAACGTGTTATTTTTCCCACCGAAAGTTCCTAGTGACCGTACCAACGGGCTTGTTTGCCCATCGAACATGCCCAACGGGCTGCTTTTACCATCAAAAGTTCCTAGGCATCGTGTCAACGGGCTGTTTTACTTACCGAAGGTACCTAGTGACTATGCCAACCAGTTGTTTTGCCCGTTGAGGGTGCCTAGTGATTGTTTCAACAGGCTATTTTACCCATTAATGATGCCCAACCGGCTGTTTTTCCTACCAAAGGTGCCTAACAAGCGTGCCAACGGGCTGTTTTGCCTATCGATGGTGCCTAGAGACCATACCAACGGCTGTTTTACCCACCGAGGGTGCCTAGTGACCGTGTCAATGGGTTGTTTCACCCACCGAGGGTGCCTAGTGACTGTGCCAATGGGCTGTTTTACCCACCAAAATTACCCAACGGGCTGTTTTTCCCATTGAGTAAGCCTTGCAATTGTGCCAACGGGCTATTTTCCACACTGAAGGTGACTAACGGCTATTCCAACGGACTGTTTTCCCATCGAAGGTGTGTGAACTGGTTGTTTTTCCCACTAAAGGTTCCTAGCCACTGTCCCAACGGGTTGTTTTTCCCTCCGAAGGTGCCTAACGACAGTGTCAACAGGCTGTTTCACTCACCCAAGGTGCCTAGTGACCGTTCCAACGGGTTGTTTTACCCACCAAAGATGCCCAAATGGTTGTTTTACCCAAAGATGGTGTCTAGCGGTAATGCCAATGGACTGTTTTCCCATCAAAAGTGTGCCAATGTGATGTTTTTCCCACCAAAGGTTCCTAGCCACTATTCCAACGGGCTGTTTTGCCCATTGAAGGTGCCTAGTGACCATGCCAACAGGTTGTTTTGCCCATCGAGGGTGCCTAGTGACCATGCCAATGGGCTGTTTTGACCACCAAAGGTGCCCAACTGATTATTTTTCCCACCAAAGGTGCCTAGTGACTGTGCCAATGAGCTGTTTTCCCGTCGAGGGTGCAAACAAACTTGCCTAGTGGCCGAGCCAATAGGTTGTTTTGCCCACTGACGGAGCCTAGCAACCTTGCCAACAGAATGTATTCCCATCGAACGTATGTTAATGGGCTGTTTGTCCCACCGAAGGTACCTAGCCACCTTTCCAACTAGTTGTTTTAACTATTAAAGATGCCTAATGACCATGCCAAGGATTGTTTTGCCCATTGAGGGTGCCTAGCGACCATGCCAATGGGTTGTTTCGCCCACATAAGATGCCCATCGATTGTGCCAATGGGCTTTTTTCCACACCAAAGGTACCTAGGGATTATGCCAACGGGTAGTTTTTTCTATCGAATGTGCCTAGCAGCCATACCAACGGGTTATTTTACCCACGAAGGTTATGGAAACGGGCTATTTTATGCATCAAAGGTGCGCAACCGTGCAATTTTTTCCACCGAATGTGCCTAGCAACTGCACCAATGGGCTGTTTTGACCACCGAAGGATGACTATTCCAACTGGTTGTTTTTTTCCACTGAAGGTGTCGAACTGGGTATTTTCCCACCAAAGGTGCCTAACAAATGTGCCAATGGGTTGTTTTTCCCACTAAGGGTGCTTAGTGACCCTTACAATGTACTATTTTACCCACCGAAAGTACCCAATGGGTTGTTTTGCCCAACGAGGGTGCCTAGCGACCGTGCCAACAAATTGTTTTTCTCACCGAAGGTACCCAACTGACTGTTTTTCCCACTAAAGTTGCTTAGCGAACATACCAACAGGCTATTTTTCCCATCGAAGGTGCCTAGTGACCTTATGAACGAGTTCATTTGCCCATCTAAGGTGCCTAAGAATTGTGCGAATGAACTGTTTTGCCACCGAAGGTGCCTAGCGACCGTGCCAAAGGGTTGTTTTGCCCACCCAAGCTACCTAGAGACTGTGCCAATGAGTTGTTTTACCCATTGAGGTGCCTAGCAACCTTGCCAATGGGTTATTTTCCCACTAAGGGAGCCCAGAGACTGAGCAAACGAGTGATTTTTCCCACCGAATGTGCCTAGCGACTATGCCAACGGGCTATTTTACCCACCGAAGGTGCCCAACGAGTTGTTTTGCCCACCGATGGTGCCAATGTACTGTTTTCCCAACTAAGGTGCCTAGCGACTGTGTCAACGGGCTACTTTGCCCAACAAATGTGCCCACTGAGCTATTTTTCCCACTGAAGGTGCCTAGTAACTATGCCAACAGGCTGTTTTACCCACTGAAGGTGCCCAATGTGCGTTTTGTCCACCAAGGGTGCCTAGCAATTGTGCCAATGAGCTGTTTTACTTACCGAAGGTGACTAAGGACTATTCTAATAGGTTATTTTCCCGCCAAAGGTGACTAGCGACCATTCCAATGGAATGTTTTCCCATCAAAGGTGTGTTAACATTTTGTTTTGGCTATCGAAGGTGCCTAGTGACAGTGCCAATGAGCTGCTTTGCCCACCCATGCTGCCTGGCCATCATGCCATCGGACTGTTTTGCCTACTGAGGTGCCTAGTAACCTTGTCAATGGGTTATTTTCCGCACTGAGGGAGCCCAGAATGTAACACCCTATTACCCTAGGGTACGCACTGAGACGCCCGTAGGTCATTCCGATACATATCCTAAGATAAGGGAGCGCTACGTGCAATTTCTACAAACTCCACATGG
>JAOQML010153991.1:0-14073 GCA_027568935.1 Erythroxylum urbanii | reverse complement strand
AATTGACAGCCAAACAGTCTACTGATTTTAAAAAAAAACTCTTCTCAGAAAAGCTCTACTAACAAAAGCTCTATTGACAAAAGCTCTATTGATATAAGCTCAACCAAATAGGCACTAAATAATTTTAACTGTTCAGCGAGATTCAGAAATAGATTATGTATTATTCTAACCCACCTCTTCACATAGTGGGGAGAAAAATACAAATTCAATGATAGCAACACAATTGGAACATGGGGCATCATAGTCATACAAGGTTCTAATACCATGTTATGAAAATTTTCAACCCAAATGTTTATGCTATCACACGAGGCTTTTGAGTTCAAATATCATTCTAATAGAGCTTAATCTAATGTAAATTCCTTTTATTGTGCTGTTGTGGTAGCACTTGAAACATGCTGGGGAGGTTGTCCTTGCATTTTGGTGTTTTGAAATCTTCATTCTTCTTGTTAACTTTGCTAGCACTTCTGTATGATTTTGAGATCTGTTATTCCACACACAATGAAAACTCTTACAATGCTGAACTTGAAGCTGCTAATGCTTCTATACCAAAGTTTTCTGTTCTTGAATTTTCTGAGTGTTTGTCAATGTTGCAATTAAGAATGCCTAGAGTTCTTTGAGTTTGAGCAAGCAATACATTTGGCCAACTAACAGAGGCAGTAACATCCATGTAGCAAGCAGAAATGTTGTCTCTATACCTCTACAAGTAGTCCCAGCTTACTGCATCTCTTTATCAATTGAAAGCCACAATGATATATGCAGTGGATGCTTGCTAATTTGTTCTCTATTCCCATGCAAGTGGGTTTTTAGAATTTACTTTTAGTTGCTCAATAATTTTAATTTCTTCATTTCTTGACAAGGTTGAGATTCTAATGGCTAGTATTTTCTCATTGGTCATTGCCAGTCACGTGAGAAATTTATGTCCTTGAAGAAAAATACACGTGGAGACATTGTTGAAGAATTTGAAGAGGTATATCCTGTCTTTTCTTTGCTATTCAAACAGAAGTTTTTTCCCTTAAGCCTTCAATTATTGTGAGCTAGGAGGTGAACCTTAATTTGCCAGGGTAGGTATAAAGGGAGCTTATTGAAAGCTGGGGTTTTAAGTTGCCAGTTATTTTTCAATGATAATTCAAGAACTCTATGTACGTAAAATGTTAGACTTGTGATGCTTAAAATCTCTGGACTTGAAATTAAAGGTCTCTCTAACTGGCCTGTTATTTGAGTCCATCTGTCTGTAACCAAAATTTCTACTATTTTATGAACACTTTTGGCAAGAAAGATCTAAAGGAGCTTCAGAACATCAATTTGAAGTGATTTTGCATTTGTGCATGTCTTGACCTGTAAATTAACAGCTTGCAAAAACCTATTTTTGATGTATTTATTTTTCTCTTTTAATTACTAAATAATTTCTTGCAAGGAAGTTCAATTTGCAAAATAAGTATTAATTGACACCAAGGATTTTGCACTTTTCACTTTTTCTTTTGTTTTTATGATTGCAAATTTTGTAAATCTTCAGACTTACTACAGTGCGATTGGTGGAGAATTTAAAGAAGAAAACTTTTCAGTCATTTTCTTTGTATTTGTTTAAGGCTAAATGTTGTCTACGTCAGGTTCTTTGCATATGTTAGGACTGATATATGGAGAGTATAATCGAGGAGAAAGAAAGAAGGTATAGAGGGGAGTTAGTTAGTGGCTGAGCTGGCAAAACAGAATTGTTTTCGGGACTAGGTGGTTTTGAGGCAGGGAGGAGGTGAGGAAAGAGGAGAAGAGCAGATTGTGAGTGTAGACAGAAAGAGGATTGTTCTTTCTGAGGAGCTTTTAGCTCTGGGGTGGTGTTTCTCGGAAATCACTACTTGTAATAGCAATATTATACTCTGAATAATAGCATATAGTACTCGGTTACTCAATAATATAAACTTACTCTAATATTAGAAAACTAGAGTTTTATCAGCATATATATTCTATTCTTTAGATTTTGGAGATATTAATCTGTCTGCTATTGTCATAATATGAGACATTGGATGCATTTGTCTTTACTTTCTTTTCCTAATTATTTTGTATTTTGTACGTCTGTTGACAAGTTAAGGAACACTATAATTCTTGCTTTTGCAGGATCTGCAGAACTCTAAGTCAGCATTTGAGAAAAGCCGCTTTAACCTAGTGCGTTTTCTATAAATTCTGCCCCTTTCTTTTACCAATTACTTTTGCCATAAAACTTTCTGCTCCTAAGGATCATTAATCTTTGGTCTCAAGGAACTCAGGTAAATGCACTCATGAATATTGAATCAAAGAAGAAGTACGAGTTCCTGGAATCCATAAGTGCAATTATGGATGCTCATCTGAGATATTTTAAGCTGGTACAGTTTATGTTCTTAGTCAAACGTTAAGTGCTTGTTTGATTTCCTGTTTAATGTAAATTACTTTGTAACAGAATAAAGTTTCTTGGATAGTGTTCAATAAATTTTCAAGTTATTTTATCCAAGAGAAGTTATGGTGTTTAAATACTTAGATTAAAAGTCATATGTTGGTGCTTTTGGATAGGAGAGGCAGACTTAAAAAGATTTTTATGATGATTAGAATTTTGGTGCTATATCCAAATGCTTTTTCTTTTTCGTATTTATCCCTCAAAAATTGTGAGGCCCCTCATGCTTCTCTGTCTCTTTCACCATGTTTCTTTATAAAATAAATGCATCCTATTGATTGTTTTGTGTGTATATCTAGTGGACCAAAATATATGTGTATATATTTTCAAATCCATTTTTAGGATTCATTACGTGCAATATATATCCATATCAGTAAAATATATACACCAGGAGATTTCATATGCATATCGTCTTAAAAGTTACCATACTTCTTTTTCTTTCCACATTTTATTTAAAAAAGGTGATAATTCTCATAATTTAAAACAGGATTGAATTTGTCAAATCAAATGTTAACAGCAGTTTGAATTACTTTAAACCAGATAATTTGCAAAAATGCACCTTCTTTTATTAAAGTTCTTTTGGAAATATTAAATGAAATCAAGATGCTCTTCAAACTGTAACCCTCTTATTTAAAATTATGCTAAAAAAGTTACATGATTAATGGACAAACCCTAATTTGGTAATTGTCAAATTAGGATTCAAGAAGATGAAGAAGAGCAGAGAGCTTGAGAGAGAAGAATATATTGTTAGTAGTTGTTTCTGTTACACACCTATTAGCTGTTACTCCCTTCCAATAGTTTGTTTACAAGTCTCGCTATCCTATGCTTCATTAAAACGAGCTATGTTGTTTTGACTTAGCTCAAGAGTTCTCCAAATGACGTCGTCGTCTGCTATCCTGCTACTTCTGCTGTTCATCATCATCTTCCTACTCTGAACGACATTGTTGCTTGCTATCCTTCTATTACTTCTGCTGTTCATCATCATCTTCATACTTCTTCTCATTTATCGCTTCATTCTGTAACAGAAAATATCTTCACCAAATAGTGAATGAAAAGTTCTTGATTTAAGATCCAAATCTCTTGGCTGTATGACTAAAATTAACTTTTGCTCTGTGATGTAGGGGTATGATTTATTCAGCCAAATGGAGCCATTTATTCACCAGGTATGGATAAAATTATGTTTCCAATTGGTTTTGCAAATATAAATAAGAAGAGATTTGATTTTTTTTCCATTTTGGGTTCACATACTTTGCTTTTAGGTATTGTACATGAGATGCTAGATTGGTTACCGGTTGATAAATATATCTTCTGATCTTAGGTTAAATATCCTGACTTAATGTCTGAAGTTTGATTTCGACTTAGTTTAGAAGAGTATGTTGAGTCCATTATAAACTTTTGGAGTTGACATCTGATTACCAGACACAGAAGACTAAAAATTCACATGCTGATTTTATGTTCGCTTTCTAAGATAGTTTCTTAGAGATCATGCAAATTCTTTTCTTAAATTTAACCAAAGCATGGATAATATGATTAAATAAACATCGTGCATTTTTAGACAATTTATTGCAAGATATGCTTCTAAACAAACTAAATTGTTGAAAATGAATATACTAAACATTAAAGTCACACAGTTTTCAATCCAATAAAGTTATAAGAGTTGAATTTTTTTATGAAGCCGAAGGAATAGGATTTTATTTGATAATTTTCCTCAATACTTTCATGAGGATTCAAACTGGCATCCACCTCTCTCTTGGGTTTTGAATTCCTCTATGTTTAAGGTCTTTAAATGTCTTGGGAAATAGTCCAAGAGCTTCCTCTCTATTTTGTGTAGCATTTTACTAAATCATAAAAGTTGTATATTCATCATATCTATGTCCCATAAAAATACTTCTAAAGTTTTTCCATTTTCTCTCTAACAAAATTTAAATAGTTCAATTTTTTGGCTTGGTTAAGTGTTTTCTGCAAATTGAACTAGTAATGAGCATCTCTATGTTGCAGGTCTTAACATATGCACAACAAGCGAAAGAACTGGCTAATATTGAACAAGATAAACTTGCAAAAAGGATTCAAGAATTCAGGACCCAATCTGAGCTGGATAGCATTCGGGCTTCATGTAACCTAGAACCTTCAGTGGGTGCTGATGGCACTCATGTTGTTGGTATGGATTCTTACAGAAACATAGAAGCAATTATGCAGTCCCCTGCTGATGGGGAGGTAAATAATCTGTTTGCAACTTTTCTCAATTCTATTAGCTCTTTCGTGACTGAAACAATGAAAACATAGATTTTGTTTGATTGACGTTAGCTACATGGTTTCCTTCGATTCATTGTTATCTCCATAATCCTTAAGCAAATCCTATTTCTTTTTTATCTACTTCAAAATGTACTTTTTAAACCAGAGTGGATCAAAATTCAAAACTAAAGGCAATTAGAAAGCAAGGACTCATTGCTTAATGGTCTACTTTTACATTATATCCCTCCACTTGGGTGGTCAACTTCCTTTCTCTGTAAATGATGTCGGACAGAGTGATTTCGACGTAATTACTCATGTCTCTGGTGAATGACAATGCTTTTGAATGTTTTCTTGGTTATGAAGGGCAATCCTTGAGGGGAAGGGTTTAGTGTTTGAAACAATAAGAGAACTAATTTGACACCTATAGCTTCAGAGGTCAGAGATTATACATGCCTTTTTCATTGTGCATATTTCCATTCTCATTGCAAATTTTAGGACTGGATTCTGATGTTGTGGAATTTTCCTCGTCTTAAATTGATATGATTGAATGATGTTATTCTCTAAAAATTTTTTGTTCCTAAATTATGGATAGCTTTTTGATGAGTTTCTCTCTTTCTATGGGCTGCATATTCAAACTTCATTGTGCCTCCAAGTTTTTAGTTACATGTTATGCTTTGCACTATTTCAGAGGTTACCCTTGAGACCAATTTTGCTTTATGATCTGCATCTGTGCGCGCGCATGCATGTGTGTGCTATCTACATTGATGTACTCATAATGAAGTTTCATACACGTTCATGCTATGTACATTGACATAAGCTATAATTGTTCTTCTTAAATTACGAAATGTAATTATAGCTGTTGACTTTTGGTTCTTTGTGCCAGGTGGATGTCTCAATTGAGTCCTGATGATCCTTCTAATTTCTTCCTGCTTTATTCATTTGTAGGTCCATATTATTAAGAAAGGATACCTACTAAAACGTTCTAGTTCCAAGGGAGATTGGAAGAGAAGGTTCTTTGTACTAGACAGTCAAGGGACTCTATATTATTACAGAAACAAGGGTCTCAAACTGACGGTATACTGTACCTTCATATTACTTGTCCTCAACAAAATCAAATGATAATGTATCAAGATCCTTTACTCATTTATAGGTCCATACTGTATTTTAAATGGTCTGTTCTTGCTAAAAATGCGAGTGTGTGCCAGAGATGGAATAATCTCACGGATTTTGGTTATCATGAGAACTTACTAATTGATATTTTAGTCAATTTTGCAACTGTGGTAGATATATCATTCAAAACTTAATCGAGTTCTGCTAGGTGGCGGTGTTTTCAAATATGCATTCTAAACAAAAGCAAAATTTGGTGTTCATCAAATGCAAAAGGAAGTCCTTTTACAGGTTTTCCAATTGTTGATATTTGGTATGGTTGCATGGTTGCATGGTTAAGTGATGATATACTAAAAGATTAAAACGTCTTTTTGAAATTAAGTAGTTGTGTTGTTGAACTGTTATAGGTTGTTGACATATTTCTATAATTGTAGCTGTATGGCACTACCAATGACTAAACAAATACTGTAATTGCTTGTTGGACTTTTTGATTGTAACTTAAAGATGTGATAGAAGCACAAATGGAGTTTATGGGACTGGCTATCCATGTGAATTGTCAAAATCTTGATGGCCACTTGACGTAATTTCTAAAAGAGTATTGATACAGAATTCTTGGTTCAAGGGACCAAGCTTTATATATATAGTATAAGATGTGATGAGATTTACTTTTAGTAGGGTGAGTGTGTTGGTGGTTCAAGGGAACAAGTTATAAAGTTGAGCTTTCGTTCTTCTACAGATTTTCATTCAAACGAGCATTTGAATAGTTGTACATATTCGATCTAATTTAGCTTGTTTTTGGAATGGTATGTAGCCATCCGAAATTATTGTGTTGGCTATGATTTGAGGACTTAAAGATGAAGAAATGGACTTGGCTTTATGCTTCAGAAGTGTCACAAGTTTGCTAGGCATCTTGTACTCCAGAAAGATTTGGAATATTAACATCTCTCTTTGTTTATGAGTGTAAAGTATGTACTTTGACTGTTCTTATCTAGGATTACTAGGCATATCATAATAATGGTAACACTGAAATTTTGTTGGTCGAACTCCAGAGCGTTAGAGAACAATCTATCAAGAGAGCTATAAATGAGCAGTGTTTATTTGAGTAAGAACACTGTATTAAGTTGTGTTTGAAAGTTGGGGAGTGGTTGTGCTTAAGCCACTCTTGAAGCTAATAATGCGTGTTAGCTGGGCGTCCATTTGGGAAGAGTGCTGGCATCTGGTTTAGAGTAGCATCACGATTCTAAGTCAGATTTTGTGTGTCTTCTGTTGGCATAGTAACAAGGGATATTTCTTCTTGCCATTAGTTGTGCCTATTAACCAACAATTTTCATCTGCATTTACATTGCCCATTGAACTTAATTCACCCGTAACTATGTATGAAATTTATGTTGGAAGTCTCATAATTATGTAGGGCTAAGGAGCTACTTTTCTTTGAATATGAAAACGTATTGTTTCTTTAACTTGCTCAGGGATTCCGTCATCGCCCATCTGCATCTGCAGAACAAAACAGCGGTGTATTTGCTAGATTTCGTACAAGGCATAGCAGGGTTTCTTCTATTGGTGAAGGAAGTTTAGACTGTTGTTTTATTGATCTCCGTACTTCAACATTAAAAATGGATGCAGAGGACACGGATTTGCGGCTTTGCTTCAGGATAATTTCCCCATTAAAAACTTACACATTGCAGGTAAATTAATTGGTTGAGTAATGGCTCATGCTTTGTTCTTTTACTATGTAACACTTTTCTCAATTTACATATGTTTTGATCTGAGCCATAGATGGTTAGTTTCGAGGTCCAAAAATGCAAAGTATGATGCAGATTACAGTACAATTTTTATCCAGTATAAAACTCAATCAAAACAAATGTTAGATGAAATTAAGCTTTTCCAATGAGAGAAATTCATAGGTCATGTCTGGTTTTGTCAGGCTGAAAATGGAGCAGACAGATCAGAGTGGGCAAACAAAATCAGTGGAGCGATTGCTTCTCTTTTGAACTCTCATTTTCTGCAACAGGTTAGTCTTTGCAGAGCATTGTGTTTTCACATGGTTCAGGTTCTTGCTAACATAAAGTTTGTTGCTCTTTAGTCACATCGAACACTGAACCATTTGGAAATTAATGAATCTGCAAGCATTGCTTCTTCTGATTTTGGAAAACTCCATTGTGGTAAACAATCAGTAGATGACATAAAGGCCAACAACAGAGGTGATTCTGTCTCTACTATTCTTCGAAAGATAAGTGGAAACGATCTTTGTGCTGAGTGCAGTGCTCCTGAGCCTGATTGGGCATCTCTTAATCTTGGCATGTTGTTGTGTATTGAATGCTCTGGTGTTCACCGAAATCTTGGAGTTCACATATCAAAGGTACATTCTCTTCTGAGCAGAGGTTGAAACTCCATTCTTTCTTTAATCGCTTTAAGTTGCGAGAGTCAGCAAATTTTTTCATTTCTGAAGTATGTTTGCAGAATAATTAGCTGTCTGAGATTGCCAGTTTAACAAGTGTTTGGGTCAGAAAACACAAATTATGCTATAATGCCTATAGACAAGTTATTTATATATTTAAGATAACAGAAGACAAAAGCATCCATCCTTCAAGCTCTCCCTTTGTGTTGGAGAGACTTGTAGATTGTTACAAGATAACAGAGATTTCTACAACAGGCTAGATGGTTTATCAACAGATGCCCTTTTCAACTGCAATTCTCTGGATAATAGAAAGAGCATGAGGATTTAACAAAGCATTCAAGTTGAAAGTAGTTTATCTTTTGGCAAGGATAGTCCTATAAAGTATGATGGCTGGTTTTGTAGTTCTTGAAGTTTTCCAATTATAAGCTAGGATTTTGTGAACTTAAATAAAACAGTATCTTGATGCAATTTAACAGATGTGTGCTAAAGTGTTGTGACGTCTCTTAGGGTACCACAATATTGTTTGATAAAAAGATTCAATATAATTCTTGGGGGATGCCATACTTTGTCACCAAAAGTGGAAGAAAACTGTCCGGTTGATACTTATCTTGCTTGTAGATTATTTTGGAGATAGTTTGCTAATCCTTCCTTGAATTCGAAAAAGTTGAAATTTTAAGGAGGGAAGGAGCTATGATAATGCTTTATATGTCTAAGGAAAACAATTTTGGATGCCCTAAAATAAAAGCCCTTCTAGTCAAGTCACTAGCCAAGTCAGTAGTCCTATTATTGTCACTGGTGTTTTTAATATCTATTGTTATTGTTTCATAAGGATATAGGAACCAATGCCAATTCTTTCGAATGTTGACCGTAATTTTCTTTTGTTGACTACGGAATGTGGAAGATTTAAGATTTCCAGGCTGGTGGGCAATAAATGTTCTTTTTCCATACTTAAATCTTCTTATATGAGGTTTTTGGAATCCCATGTTCGTATGCTTTCTTATTTAGTTTCAATTGCCATTTTAATGAACCATGATGGTTTTTAGATGGATTTACGTGACTAGTTAGTGGAATGTCTTCGATAAGTTATTATTTGTAACGTTTTCATGCAGAGTTTCTCTCCTTGCTTTTTACTTCTTTTTTGATTTCCTTTCTAATTCCCTTAGGCTTAGTACATTTTGTTATCTTTACTATCCAACGTCAATCACTCACTTTAAATGTATAACTCTCTGGACATGATATTTGCTAGTTGAAGAACAAGTGTAAGGTGAAAACTGATTGAACCAATTTATGCTTTAACGTGTAGGTGAGATCTCTTACTCTTGATGTGAAGGTATGGGAACCTACAATTTTGAAATTGTTTGAGAGTCTTGGCAATGCCTATTGCAACTCTGTTTGGGAAGGATTGCTTATGCCAGGAAGTGAAAGGTAAGACCTCTGTCGTCCTTAATGGATCTCGTTTGTAAATTAAAAACCATGGAGACATTTAAATTTTGTTATAAACTATGAGGATTACCAAGTTGGTCTTGGTATGTGCTTGACCAAAGAATCAGCTATGTTTTAAAACAATTCTGCAAAGAATACGTCCATATGCACAAGTTTTCTTGCTCCACTCTACTCTTTTTGGCCAATTCTTTAGATGATCAGTAAGCATAACCTTTTGTTTGGAAAATAAATGTTGGAGTGTATAAATGTTGCAACAAACAAAGAATTTCCTCCTGATATGCATTTCCTTATCTTCCCTCTTTCTTTTTTGAACCTTTTGTAGCGTCTACTAAGTAAATCAGCTCTAAGAATTTAAATGATGTGAAACAATAATGATTGCAAGGTTGACCCATTGCTACGTTACTTAAGAGGCTTATATTTTGCATTCATATATACTGGAAGCACAAACACGCATACACTTGACACATCTTTGTATCTTTTGCTCGACTCCTTTTTTAACTTTGTTGTCATGCTTGTTATTTTGTTAAAAGGAGTACCATTTTAAACTCCAGATGTTAATATGAAAAGCTGTTTTTGTGAACAATTTTTCGATCATAGAAGTTGGTTTTTCATTCTCAATGTAATGGCAATATATTACTTCTGCAATTCTTCCGCTTCATAATCTTCCTCATGGAACAATCCCATGCAGAGTGAGGGAACCAAATAGCACGTCAATTAAGAAACCATGTCCTAAGGATGACTTTCATTGTAAGGAGAAATTCATTCAAGCAAAGGTACTTCATGAAATTCGTTACTTGCAGTGTATTTCCTTGGTAGTATCTTGGAAGCTATAATAAAACCTCGAGCATTCTGTGAGGCAAAATATATGTCAAGGGGAGTTCTGAATGTTGTAGAAGTCAACAATGCTATTCTCTAGTTATTATTTTCTCCATCTGTCTCTCTGCCACACTTGTCAAAAACTTAGAATCATGTCTTCACAGAGTTGGAGTTCAATTTAATTCAGTAGGACTTTCAATTTTAATTCAGTAGGACAGAGTCTCTTAAAACATGGTTTTATGTGCGTTTAATATTTTCTCAAGGAATGATTAGTTGGTTACCTTTCATGTACTCACTCCCTATTTCTTTCTTGTACCAAAATTTTACAGTTCGGGTTTAACGTCACCAGTACTGTTTAAGATGTTCGTGCATCTCAGACTCCTACTGGATTGAATTTGCATTTTGAGGGCCATGTAGAGTGGGAATTTATCAAGTAAAACCTATTTTTCAATATCCTAAGGGGTTAGTACAATTGATAAGGATAGGAGCTCCATTTCCTTGTTAGCCAGGGTTCAGTTCCTCTAGGATTCACTCCAGGAAAAAGTTCTGAACACATTAAACTAATGTAGAGCAGTGCACTCTTAAGATGATCCAAGGGAGGCGGTTTAGTTTCAGACAAGATCCTTCCTGGGGTACTCCTAGCCACACGACCTGAAAAGTAACTGTAGTTTTGTTTTTACTGGATTTTGGTGTATAAAACTTATGAAGTAAGAAATTGATTGTCTTTTATTTATTGGAAGAGATTGATTTGAAATTTTAAATAACATAATAAAATACTGAAAAGTAGATCAATATTTGCTAACTAAGAAACTGTAGGACATCATAAGTTCCATGGCAGAGAGGTATTGTTGAAAATATCCGTGTTACTAGTGGCCTTACTGTATTTTACCCTTAAGTTTATAAGTGAGGCGGAGGTTGACGTGCCAGCTGGATTTCCCAAGCAAGCTCACTCTCACCAAGATCTTCCTTCCAGAGCGTATCGTGAGGAGGTTGTTTACACGTTACCATAGGTGGAATGGAGAGGAAGCATTGAGCATGATTGTTTTGATAAGAAAGGAAAGAGTTCATTGTTTCCAGATTATCCTGCACTGTTTCTTCCCAACTGGAAAAGAACTTGTCATTGAATTTGAGCAAGTCTTGCCTCACTCTTGTGGGAGCTCAATATATTTTTCCTGCCTTATATTGCCACCTAGAGTTGAGTTTGCCACTAATCAAATTTTATCGTTTGTAGGTCAACATGCATAACAACTAGGCATTTCTACAGAACTACATTGATCAAAACTTGGGAAAAAGAATATAATGGTCACCTGAATTTCCTTCGAGTAAATTTCACGTGCTGCAAAAAAACATTTAGACATTTTTAGTCTCACTAACTTACTGTTTTTGTTTGTCATTGCCGACTGGTTCGTATACAGTTTGAAATCTAAAACTAATTACCAGCTCTTTCCAGTATGCAGATAAAGTACTCGTCAACAGAGAAGCAACTGCTTCAGTCCTTTTTCCTCACACTTCTAGCATTTGGCAAGCTGTCAAGGATAATAATTTACGAGAAGTATATAGGCTTATTGTGATATCAGAAGCAAATGTCATAAATGCCACCTTCGATGAGGTGATTAGTATTGAATCATATCATCATGTCTTCGAATCAAAGGACTCCCAGTTTAGTTCGCATGTTATGAAAAGGATACACTCTGATCCTACAACCTGTAAAAGAATCAGGGATTCTAATGATCCAGGGAATTGTCTCCAAGGTTGTTCACTATTGCATCTAGCATGCCACTATGGCCACCGAGTGATGCTTGAACTGTTAGTGCAATTTGGTGCTGATATCAATTTCCAGGACTTCCATGGAAGAACTCCTTTGCACCATTGCATTTCTAAACGGGACTATGCAATGGCTAAGTTGTTACTTAGAAGGTAAAAACTTGTTACATCTAAAATTTTTTTTGGAAATAAATTAAAAAATCATGATCCCGTGAGCCAAAAAAAAAAAAAAGTCATGCTGATATGTTGTGAAATATTTTTACTTGTTTTTGAGTATAATGTAAGAATTTGGCGGGGTGTTTTCTTTCTTCTTTTTATCACCCTATGGCCTTGATTAGCATGTTTTAACCTCAATTTCAGTTTTATTTTCCTTTGGATGATCAAGGACCAGTAACAGTAAGCACAAAAATTACAATAAAGATTCTTACTGCTTGTTCTTTCTACTTCATTAACTGGATCACTGTCCTGATTTTGATGATAAGCAGCTCTATCTAGTTTTTTATTGCTTGTTCTAGGATTTTAGCTTGGATTTACTATTAATAACATAGTAAGATACGATATTATCAACTAGTTCTGCTTTCGGAAAGAGAAGCTTCTCAAACTCACCTACTAACACTGATTACTATAATAACTTGACAGGGGTGCATCTCCATCAATTAGAGATGGTGGAGGTCAAAGTTCACTAGAAAGGGCAATGGAGATGGGAGCAATAAGCGATGAGGAATTATTTATAATGTTAGCAGAATTCCAATGAAGCAGAGAGAGATTCCTAGAACTTGGTTGTGGCGTAAGTTAAATGTTCACTCCCATAATCTTGCCGACAAAAGCCTGATATCTCCTGTATTGACAAGGATTGTTGCCAACTTGGTGAATTTTATGTTGTCAAGATTTCCTGAAGTTGGGAGACTTGGTTTGTCTCACTGATGTAGTTTTCAGTTTGTACTTTGTTTCAGAAATACCACGATCCTAAAGTTATTTGGATTACTGTCTTGCACAATTTTGATTTTGATAATATATCATGGTCAACTTGACAACTGAAGATTCAGTAACCCTACCCCATTGTTAAGATTACTTCTAATTGCAAAGCTTCGCTTTCAGGATCTTGATTTGAGGCTTCAGAAGAGTTGTTTTTCTGTTATATTGCATATCCGAAAAATAGTCAAGTTCCGATTCCAACTTTCTTTCTGCTAAGCATCAAATATATGTCTATACACTTCCTGGAGTCAACTATTTGTTGTTGGGAGTTATGGGCCTGAACTATTCATCGGACTGTACATATACAAAATATGTAGTTATATATATGTATAGATATACAGTAACTATAAACTTTTCTTCTCTCTAGCAAAGATTCTTCTTCCATTTCTTTATTTACTTGCTTAATCTTCTCATCTTCTCTTCTCTTCCTACTTGGTTCTTTTGTTATTGATTCAGGACCATATCAATTGGTATTAGAGCAGTTGATTTCCGTGGCAGATAGAACGCGTTTGCAAGAGTATCTATCAGAGCTCGTAACTCCGGTGGAAGAAGCTGAGCAGCGACAAGTGAATAGATTGAATCAAGCGATCACAAAGATCAAGACTCTATTGTGGGGTCTAAGTTTGCAATGTCTAGAAGCAGTTCTTTCGAGGCAACAAGATGGGATTCAGATTCTCTGATCCGCTAACGCTGGACCTATTCTGCGCCGCAATTGATATGTCGTTGTTTGGTTAAAAAATTGGACAGACTTACATTCTGACTTTTTAATATTAAACAAGACGAAGTCACGCAGCTGAGCCGAAAAGAGACATCCTACGTTTGGTGTTTTTAACTTTAATTATATTACTTATTATTATTTTAATGATAAATTAAATTAAAATTGAAATTTAATTATTACACTAATAAAAAATATAATAAT
>JAOQML010153966.1:0-14075 GCA_027568935.1 Erythroxylum urbanii | reverse complement strand
AAGCATAAAGACCAATTATAGTGACAAAAACCCATCTAAATGATATGAAAAATATATATGAATAAATGAGTTTGTCACAGTTCTAAAAAATTGTTGCCTGTCAAAAGAATGTCATCAACATAAATTAATATGGCAGTGAAAGAAGAACCTTGCACCTTTGTGAACAAAGAATATTCGACCTTGGACTGTTTGTAACCAGCCCTTTTTAAACTATCTGAAAACGTGGAGAACCAATTCCTGGAGGCTTGCTTTAAGCCGTATAATGATTTATTGAGCTGATAAACTATATTCTCCCCCTGTCGGCGAAGGCCAAGAGGCTGCTCCATGTAGACTGTCTCATGTAAATCGCCGTGAAGGAAGGCGTTTTGGACATCCAATTGATGAGCAAACCAATTACGTGCAGCTGCAACTGTTAAAAGGCACCGCAAGGTAGTAAGTTTAGCAGTAGGCGAAAATGTCTCCTTATAGTCAATCCCTTCGACCTTCGTGTATCCTTTGGCAACGAGACGTGCCTTATATCGTTCAATGCTGCCATCAGAATGATACTTGATTTTATAAACCCAGCGACAACCAATAGGCTTGTGTCCAGGAGGAAGACGAGCTAAGCTCCATGTATTATTTTGTTGTAATGTTGCTAACTCTGCCTTTATGGCGTGTTGCCAATTTGGATCAAGAATAGCCTGGGCATAGGAAGTTGGTTCTGTGTGTCCTGTGATGTTAGCTAGAAAGGCACAATGCGTAGGTGACATACGAGAATATGAAAGAAATTGTGAGAGGGGATACCATGTGCCTTTTGTCGATTCTGGACTAGAGGTAGAGTGATTGGCTTGAGCTCCCATGTGGTAGAGTGAATGCCAGCCTGGAGGATGTTTGTCACGTGTAGAACGTCGTAAAGGAATGGGAGAAGTTGTGTCTTCGAGTGGAGATGGTGGGTTATCAGCCTCAACAGATGATGTTGAATCGGCGGGTTGGTTAAGGTTTGCATGGGTATCAGATGATGATGATGGAGTGTGTAATGATGGAGTGGGCGACAATGGAGTGGATTCATGCGGCAACATGGGTTGGACATCAGTATGTTGAATATCATCAACATGGAAACCAGGCTGAATAGGTGATTTGTTAGGTACAGAAGAAGGATCAAAGAAGGGAAAATGATCTTCATGAAAGACGACGTCCCGGCTGACAAGAAAGGTTTTGGTGTCCATGTCATACAGTTTATAACCTTTCTGACTTGGAGGGTAACCAACAAAGACACATTGTTTAGCACGAGAGTCAAATTTATATTGGGGATGGATCACAGTTGTGCAGCATAAGCAACCAAATACTTTTAAGTGTTCAAGTGATGGAGGAGGGTGTATAGTAGTTCAAATGGAGATTTATTGGACAACAATGGTGAAGGCAATCTATTTATTAGATATACTGCGGTAAGAACGCATTCTCCCCAGAACACAAGCGGTAAATGAGAGTGAAAGAGCAATGCACGTGCAACTGAGAGGATGTGTCGATGCTTGCGTTCTATGACCCCATTTTGTTGTGGGGTGTAGACGCATGTACGCTGGCACTCTATACCATTGTTTTGGAAGAAATTACGCATAGATATGAATTCCATTCCATTGTCTACACGGACTGTTTTAACAGATGCATTGAATTGATTGGAAGTGAATGTTATGAATGACTGCAAGAGACAGGATGTTTCAGATTTGTGTTGCATGAGGAAAATCCATGTACACCTGGTAAAGTCATCGACAATGGTGAGGAAGAAACGTGCCTTTGAATGCGTAGGGATTCTATGCGGTCCCCAGATATCACAATGAAGCAATTCAAAAGGAGCATGGGTTGTTATTGTACTAGAAAGGAAAGGTAATCTCGTTTGTTTAGCCATAGGACAGACGTTACAATTATTATGAAGGGAAACATTATTAAGAGGTAGTAATGAAGAAGCTAATTTGAGACGTGAAGCAGATGGATGGCCAAGTCGAAAGTGCCACAAGTCTGGACTATGTGACACTTGGAAGGATGAGGGTGCATTAGCTGATGAAGATATGTAGTAGAGTCCACCACGTAGTTCACCCGAGCCAATCGTCTTCCCCGTAGCCAAGTCCTGCAAAAGACAGCCATTTGGTAGAAAGACAACACAACAATTTAAGGCATTGGTTAGTTTGCTAACTGACATGAGATTTAACTGAAAATATGGGACACACAAGATGTTATCTAATGTGATATCAGTATTTATAGATGCACTGCCAGTAGAGGTAATAGGTGCTGTGGAACCAGTGGGTAGATTTACTGATAAAATGTGAGATTGTGTTGTGTGTGTAAGAAGTTGAGGATCGAATGTGATGTGATCAGTTGCCCTGCTGTCTATGATCCAGGATTTTGTGCAAGCAGAGTTAACTATAGCATTAGATAGAGTGGATAGACCTGCTGCATTAGCATATGCATCATTGTTACCAGTGTCCACATGTGGCTGACTTTGATTCATTATAGAAAGTGTTCGAGCAAGCTGCCGTAATTGTTCCATAGAGAAGCCTTGGATGGACTTGATTGATGTATCTCCTTCATGTGCAGGCTGTGAAGAGTCTACTGCGTTGGCTACAGAATTACGCACATTTCCCTTTGGAGCACGTTGACTCGAACGATTATTCTGAGTTCCAGTGTTGTTGGGAGTCCATGTCCCATTCTTCAGCCTACATCTTTCTTCAGTGTGACCTCTTTTGTCGCAAAACTTACAGTGGAATTTCAGAGTACGACATTCTTCTATGCTATGACCTGATCTGGAACAGTGTTCACAGTACTTGTCCTTGTGAGCCTTTGAGGAATTAATCGTTCGCCCTTGTACTGCCGCTGCAATAGAGAAACTCTCTGTGGATTCTGACGATAGTTGGCGTTGTGTTTCCTCTTGAATGACAAGGGAGTAAGCCTTTCGAACGTTCGGCAGGGGTGTCATCATAAGAATGTTGCTATGTACTCCTTTGTATGTCTCATTGAGACCCATGAGAAACTGCATCAGTTTGTCTTCTTCTCTCAAATCGCGATGGGCTGTCATTTGGTTACACACTATAGGTGCTCGATATGTCTCCAACTCGCCCCAAAGAGCTTTGATTTTTGTAAAGTAGGCGGCAACTGTCATGGAACCTTAAGATATGGTGGCAATATTTTTTTGGATATGGAAAATAGCTGGAGCGTTGCTCTGGTGGAATTGATCCCGAAGGTCCTCCCAAACTTCTTGTGCGATTTTGGCGTGAACCACACTTTCTGCTATGTCAGGTTCGACTGAGTGTATCAGCCACGAGAGAAGCAAACTGTTGCATTGATTCCATATATTGAATTCATCAGGTTCTTCATCTTGTGAAGGAGGTTCAATTGATCCGTTAATGAACCCAAACTTATTTTTTGCTGTTAGTGCATAGATTACGGATTTGCTCCATGAGGAGTAATTTGCTCCGTTTAATTTGACTGGGACAATCATCTGTCCAGGTTGATCGGACGGATGAACATAATATGGAGATGATGCCTCCATGTTGCTTTGTTTGGCTTTAGTTTCAGTCGTCATGAGAACGATCAAGGTGCAGAAGAATGGCTTTCAGTTACACCAGGAGTGATGCTCTGATACCATGTAAAGAAATAGAAAAGGAGCGTATGGGTGACATAGAAATTGCCTTGTGTATTCCATTGATCAATCTGATACATATATACTGCATACAGGGAAAAGATTACTCCTACAATCATGGCTAACTGCAAGATATATACATGTGATAATTATCCTACAATCTAAATCAATCTCCTAAGTTAATGATAAAGATAATTTCCTAATAAATAGCATGAGGTTTCTCAACCTCGTCCATCAACTGATTCACTCAAAACCAACAGTACCAGATCATAAACCCATAAACTCAATCACCAAGCTTCCAAAAACTTTAAGCTAAAGGAAAGGCAGACAATTATCCAGAAACATATTGAATAATGTTTTCCCAAACTAGAAACTAAGGGTACATGCATTAGATGTTTTTGAAGATCATTCAGTACATTGTGTTTTTTTTTTTCTAGATTACTAGAGCTATGAAAGCGTGCATTGATCGTGTTTTCAAGCAATTAAATAAGGCATATATTGTTTTCTAGAAACAATAAATGGAAGGCATGATTCACTTTTCCAAAAGCACAAAAGGAAATAGAGTATGCATGAATGGATTTTTCAAACACAAAATAAAGTACGGTGATTTCCAAAGCTAAGGAAAAACATACGTGAGGCGTGTAAACTAAAATTTTCAGATGCTTTAAACAAAAGGAGGCGTGTAGGATTCATCAATTACTTTTCAAAACATTAAAATAAACCCTAATTTATAATGCCTTAATCAACATTATGCAATTACTTATAATAAAGGAAGGTACGTGCGACAATTTCAAATTTATTCAACTTTTGCATCAATAAATTTTAAGACTATAACTTAATTTTATTAAATCAATAACAATTTAACAACTTTAATCAAGCTAAACAATTAAAGGAGGCTTTAATATCACTGATGGAAAACTAACTTTGATCCAATCAAGGGTACAAAAAAAATATTTCTTACAATTTCTTGACTGGACTTCAATAATTGAATAACTTAAAAATGTGAATCATAAAAAGAAATCGAATATACCAAAATATCATCTATGAATACAATCACAAAATGATTTAAATAAGATTGGAATACCTTATTCATCAAAGCCATAAAAACAGCTGAAGCATTTGTCAACTTAAAAGACATCATTAAAAACTCAAAGTGCCCATATTTGATTTGAAATGCACTCTTCGGTACATCAGCTTCTGCTATCTTCAACTGATAGTACCCTGATATCAAATCTAGTTTAGTAAACACTTGAGCTCCCTGTAACTGATTAATTAAGTTGTCTATCCTCATCAAAGGATACTTATTCTTCACTTTCACCCGATTCAACTGTCTATAATCAATACATAATCTCATAGTCTCATCTTTCTTCTTTATAAACAAAACTGGGTCTCCCCAAGGTGATACATTTGTCTGATGAAACCCTTACCTAACAACTTCTGCAACTGAGCCTTAATTTCCTTAAGTTTTACAGATTTCATCCTATATGGAGGAATAGATATAAGAGTAGTACCTGGAACTAAGTCGATAGTAAACTTCGTCTTCCTATTTGGGGGTAAACTAGACAATTTAGTGGGAAACACATCCAGGAAATCCCAAACAACAGGAATATCCTGTACTGTCTACCCAGTATGCGTATCAATTACGTGGACTAGATAAGCCTCTCATCCTTCTCTAATCAATCTCAAAGCACTTATTGATGAAATCAATCTGGCTAGTACTACTTGATTAATACCTCGAAAGATTACTTTAAGATGATTAGGAGATTTCAGAATTACCTCCTTAGTGTAGCAGTTCATCACAGTCCTATGAGCAGTAAGCTAATCCATGCCTAAGATGAGGCCTATCTCACTTAATTGCAATACAATCAGATCGACCTCTAATTTTGCCTGATCAACTCGAATCATGCACCCTTTTACAAACTTCACCAATTCAACATTTCTCTCTCATAATGTAGTTTACATGCCAGATGCAGTGTGGTAAATGAATGCATAAATCCTAGATCTAACAACGTAAATGCTTCAAAATTAAAGACATTTAACACACCTGCTACAACACCTGGGGAGTTCTGAGCCTCCTGTCTAGTGATGGCAAAAATTTGGTTTCAGACTACTGTTGATTACTCCGTACCTTAGTCCTGATAGTAGGACCAGCTGAATTCACTTTTCCTTTGCCTTTGCCTCTGTCTCTGCCTCTCTGTCCAGATCCATTAGCTCTGCTCTACTGAATGGTTATTTCAGTCACTGCTCCTCCTCTCACTCCAGACTGTACTCAGAAAACTGCGGGATAGCCTCTAATCTGATGTTCAAAAGAGTCGCAACGAAGGCAAGCTCCCGATAACTTCAAACATTCTCCACTATGTTTCTTCCCCAAATGTTCACAGTTAGGCATCTGTTGCATCTACCCAGAAACTGGACCTCTTCCACTACCAGTCTGTATAAAACAACTTCTCGGTTTAAACCTTAACTGTCTCAATCTAGTTAGTGATCAAAATGATCTATTATGGTGTTTACTAAACCTCCTGCCAGAATAAAATTGAGACTCGCCCTGTCTTTTCATTCTGAATTCCTATCTGTATTCTCCTTGTCCATCTTTCAACAATTGTTCTATTCAGATCGAGGCAACTCTTGACTCAGTAAAACTGCTCAAATTTGTAATAGCTAACCTTGTCCTAATCTCCATATTCAACCCATCCTCAAATCGTCTATAATTTTCCTCCTCAATCAGAATTAATGCAGTAGCATACCCATTAACTCATTGATCTTATCTCATATTCAGCTACAGTAAGACTTCCTTGCTTTAGATCTAGGAACTCTTTCATCTTCCTATCCAAGTAGATCTTCGACATGTCATTCTTCTTAAAGACATTCAGAAAGTCTTCCCACTTAAAACTACAAGGCCTAGTGGTATTGCCGGGAACAGTCTTCCACTACCAATAATCTGGACCTTGCAATAACAAAATCGTGTAGTCAAATCTTTCATCTGACTCGTAGTCCATCTGATCGAATACCCTTTTTGTTTTCTTTAGCCATCCTTTTGCCTCAGCGAGGTCTGTACTTCCATAGAAGTCTACAACCCCCTACTTCCTAAGTTTATCATATCTCCTTTCTCTCACCTTAAGGATTCTCTGAGGCATTTGGTAAGATCGAGGTACTGGAGAATCTCTATTGGCTCCTACAGACTCTAGGTCAGCTGATTCTGCAACTTGATCACCTATAGCGGATGACCAATAATAAACAATAATCTTGATTACTATCCGAGTCTCTCACTATATATCATGTTTATATGTCTATATCTATCCATATGGATGCCAAACCATGTTCTGATACCAAAAACCCTATAACACCCACCTTCATGAGGCACGTGTCCGAACATCCTTCGGACATTCAAGAACATACCCTATCAAAGTGGAATGTTAGAGCAGTCACATTCACTTAATATGGCATCATACACAAAACACAATATTCAAAAGATCAACTTCTCATTCCATTTATAAAACATAGTTTTCATTGTAGCCTTTCACTACTCAATCCATATATACAATATCAAAAACATATAAGAGTTTACTACTCTTTACAACATGATCTACATGAAATGAGGACTATATAAAAACATTCTATCTAACTCCTCAGTATCTGCCATTCTTGAGTCCAAAATCGACAGAACTAGACTTCTACTAGTTTGCCTTAGGAACTCTATGTAACACCCACATAATATATGGATGCCACACAAAACAGTACAAACAAACCAAAGCATTTGAAATCTTCCTTAAAAACCAATTCGGGCAGACATACATTGTATTGCATACAAGATGGATTACAAACAAAATACATTATACATATTGAACTTATCACAAGCACGTCTTAAAACCCCATCCATCCTGTATTATAGTTATTACAAACCTTCCAACACATTCAAACTATTTCAATTATCAGAAACAACTAAAAAAAACTCAAATATACATTTTATCAAAACAAACCCCAATCTTCTTTGGCCACTGCGATTGTCCTTGTCCCAGTCTTTAAACTCTTCTCTTTGAACCTACATAGGGCAAATCCACCGTGATAAGCATATAGCTTAGTGAGGAAAACTAAACATGATACATAATGGTAACTGACCCTAACAGTCATATGATAATGACATATACAAATCAGATCACATATAAAAGTGTATTCCAAACAATAAGTATCTTAGAACAGAATATGCCAAAACATGATATATTAGCTTCAAGCAAGTCTTACAACTATCAGAACAGAATATCATGATATCAGAACTGAACTAGTCTGTGTCAAAACCGTATCTGAATATGTCAAAACAAAACTTAATTATTTCAAAACATTGTTTAATTATAACCGAATTGTACATGTAACAAAGTACAAAACAAATTAACTTGCTAATACTTTTTACAGAAGTGGGAAACGGGACCAAAACAAGAGGTACCTATCGGTATCACAGAATAGGAGAGACTTATGTCTAGACACCAAAGTGTCCTCATTAGGAGACACCGAAGTGTCGACACCTTAAATGTGTCCAGGAGCAGTTACAGACCCTTCTAGGAATGCCTATTTACTCACGACTAAGACTTGACAGTTTTTAAAACAATTCATTTCAGATTTCATAATTTTTATGCAAACCTTATAAATACAAACATGTGAAATTTTGCATCAATAGAAATGTTGAGTCATTAAACATTATGTATATGCACCTAATTAGCAAGTACTTCCAATATAATCCCAACTATAAAACTCCTCAGAAAACTATTGGTCTAGCATTGTCACAAGATTATAGTAGAAATTCCCAATTGACAATCATTCATATCTAATTCATAACACATAAGCTTTAAGAGCTCATTCATTCATGATCACACCAAGCAATTCAACATTATGCTCATCATTAATAAACCCTATATCTTTTATATTATCAACTCCATTTATAAACCATAACTCAAACACCTTTTTCTCCATTAATCTAACATCACCTAGGTTCATTATTAATCTCACTTAAGTCTAATAAAACCATTGTTAAAGTCCTAACTGTATATATATCAACAATTACACAACCAAGATTAGCTTAGATTTCTTAGCACAAGTTTCGGGTCAGATTTGTATAGCTATTTTGACATATAAAAATAGGTTTTTAGGCATTGTGTTCTTCTAACCAAAAGTTCCTCTATGTATTAAGTTTCTAATGACATCAAAATCATGCATTTTGGTTAAGTATTCTGTAAGTTATACCCAAAATACTACACACTATTCTCAAATAAAGACAGAATCCTAAATTCAACTTTACGCCAAATTTCATCATCCTTCGGGACAGAACCATTTCTTCATGAAAGTTGTAGGCATATGTGCGTAGTTTGGTTTACAATGAAAATCACTCCATTTGGATATCATAGCCTAAATACTGACGACTGTTTGGTGAAATCCATTCAGTGAAACTAGTATAATTCATTCACATCTTACATCTTCAACACCCTTACTCCAACACTCATCCTTTTCACCACAATTCGACCTTAGTCAAGCCTCAACTACACATCAACTTCATGTCCAGACCTTAACTCATCATCAAATCCATACATATTCTATCCAATCAAGCATCAAAATAATTTATATGATAACATGCAATCAAGATTAGTTTTCCCATACCTTTTTTAACACAATTTCCTACTTCAATGAGCAAGCCACTCTAGCCTTTCAAGCAAATATCACAACTCCAAGATTAAGACGACTAAGAGGACAACAACATAGAAAATAGCAGAATCTAACTTCCCATATAAGGACGTCAAGTGAAGATGATGATCCAAAAAGCATTCAAAAATTTCCAGGAGGTGTGAGTGTGAGAGAGAGTTCGGTGGTGAGAGGAAAAGATGAAGAAAATTAAGCAATACAGAAAACTTTAACAGAACCTTGTCTCCTCCAATGCTAGGTGTCACGAAATGGTAATAGCATCTGGCTTTATACACGTTCTCCACTTGTCCCATTTTAGGAGCTGCCACTCATCCACACAACATGCTTCCATTTGTTAACAAGAAATTAGTCCATGTATAAACCATCAATAAAATGTATTGATTTAGGCCGAATTTGATAAAGATGTCTTCATAAAAGTTGTAGCTTACTCTTAGCTTTCTAATGGTATAAAGTTTGTAATTTTTTGACATCGCAATCAAATGATATGATACTTACAAGTTGAGTGTCAAACAGGGGTGCATGTGCACGATTTGAACTTGCTAAAATCAATATAAACATGGGATTTTAAGTACTTACAAGTCTTCTTTTCACTTAATCTTTACTCAAACCTTGCGTAATATATCCATGAAATATATTCTGAGACCCGGGCCTAACATTAACACCTTAAGTCTCTAATGAAGATAATAAATTCCTATTCTCTAAGTATGAATCACTAAACCATAATTTAAGACATGCAATATATGTTCAATGAAACATTCCAACTAAGGTACAGTTTGGGGCCTTACATTTTTCTCTCCCTTAAAAGAATTTCATCATAGAAATTCATACCTGATTAAAATAGCTGAGGATACTGAGCCCTTATGGTCTCTTCTGGTTCCCATGTTGCTTCCTCTAGTCCATGATGTTGCCAGAGTACTTTCACCAAAGTATTTGCTTGTTCCTATGTTGTCTGACTCCTTTGGCTAATATAGAAACAGGCCCTTCTTCATAAGACAAATTCAGTTGTACTTGAATTTCTTGCACAGGAATCTTATGCGTGTCATCAGATCGATATCTTCTTAACATAAAAACATGAAACACATCGTGTAATTTGACCAATTCTCTAAAAAGAGCTAATTGATAAGCTACTGGTCTGACTCTCTTCAGAATCTCATAAGGGCCAATATAATATGGACTGAGCTTACCTTTATTCCCAAACCGAAGTATGTGTTTCTAAGGTGATACTTTCAAAAATACCTTATCACCTACCTGATACTCAATATCTCTTCTTTTTAAATCAGCATAGGACTTTTGTCTATCACCGGCAGCTTTCAATCTTTGTTGGATGACTTGAACTTTTTCTTCAGTATCCTTCATAATATCAGGACCGATCATCTTGTTTTCACTCAGTTTAGTCCAACATACCGGAGTTCTACACCTTCTACCATACAACGCTTCATAAGGCGCGATGCCATTGCTAGTTTGGTAACTATTGTTATAAGCAAACTCCATCAGAGAAAGGTAGTTATCCTAACTTCCTGGGAATTCTAATACACAACCTTGAAGCATATCTTCCAATATCTGAATAACTCGTTCAGATTATCCATCTGTTTGGGGATGGAAAGCGGTACTGAACTTGACTTGAGTACCTAAAGCTTTTTGTAGACTTTTCTAAAATCTCGAAGTAAATCGAGAATCACGATCAGAAATAATAGATAGTGGCACACTGTGCAACCTCACTATCTCATTCACATATAGGTCTACAAGCCTATCCAATGAATAACTAGGACGAACAGGCAGAAAATGAGCAGACTTGGTAAACTTATCAATAATCACCCATATAACATTATGCTTCATCTGAGTAAAAAGAAGTCCCGTTACAAAATCCATGGTAATGTTATCCCATTTCCATTGAGGAATAGAAGTAGGATGTAACAAACCAAACGAAACCTGGTGTTCAGCTCTAACTTGCTGACATGTCAAACATTTAGATACATAATCCACAACATCTCGTTTTATACCTGACCACTAGTAATGCTGCTTCAGATCTTGATACATCTTGTTTCCACCAGGATGCATAGTAAAGACTATATTATGAGCCTCAAACAACATCTTTTTCTTCAGTTCATCATTAGCTGGCACACATAAACGATCTTTATAATACAACTCACCATCTCTGTTCACAAAAAAATCAGGATGTTTACCACCTTGAGTAGCCAAGATAAGTTATTGTAACTTATCATCAGCTCTTTGAGTATCATAAATCTCTTGACTCAAAGTAGGCCTTGCTTTCGACTAAGCTATTAAAGCTCCATCAAATACAAGTTCCCATTCACTCTGCTTCATTGATAATGCTGTAATGGTCTTCGGACTCAAGGCATCAGCCACGACATTAGCCTTGCCTAGATGATAATCCATAATACAATCATAGTCTTTAAACAGTTCCAACCAATATCGTTGTCTCAGATTGAGTTCTTTCTAGGTAGCAGATACTTCAAATTCTTATGATCTATGAAAATTTTACACCTTTCACCTTACAAGTGGTGCCACCAAATTTTCAAGGCAAACACTACTGCTGCAAGCTCCAGATCATGTGTAGGGTAATTCTGTTCATGTGATTTTAGTTGCCTAGAGGCATAAGCAACTACCTTTCCATCCTTCATCAAAACACAACCTAAACCATTTTTGGATGCATCACTAAACAAAACATACTCCTTACTAGAAATAGGTTGAACTAATACTGGAGCTTCATTAAGCATACGTTTCAGTTGATCAAAACTGTTCTGACATCTTTCAGACCAGTCATACTTCACTTCTTTCCGTAACAGTTTAGCTAAAGGGGATGCTATCACTGAGAACCCCCTTAATAAATCGACGATAATAACCAGCCAAACCTAGAAAACTTCTCACTTCTGTTAGATTCTGTGGTGGCTTCCAGTTAACAATTGCTTCTATCTTACTAGAATCAACTCTAATCCTTTGAGAAGAGACAACATGTCTTAGAAAAGATACCTCTTGAAGCTAGAAATCACACTTACTTAGTTTAGCATACAACTGTTTTTCCTGCAGGGTCTGTAACACAATTCGGAGATGTTCAGTATGGTCATGTTCATTCTTAGAATAGATTAAGATATCATCTATAAACACCATAACAACCTGGTCTAAATAAGGCCTGAATACTCTATTTATTAGATTTATGAATGCAGCTGGAGCACTAGTTAACCTGAATGGCATTACTAAGAATTCATAATGTCCATAACGGGTCCAAAATGCAGTCTTCAGTACATCCACATCCTTTACCCAAAGTTGTTAGTACCCCGATTGTAGATCTATCTTTGAAAACACTTCTGCATCTTTCAATTGATCAACAGATCTTCAATCCTTGGCAACGGATACTTGTTCTTCACTGTGACTCTATTCAATTGCCTATAATCAATGCACATTCGTAGTGTACCATCCTTTTTCTTACCAAACAAGACCTGTGCTCCCTACGGTGACACACTGGGTCGAATGAACCCCTTATCCCTTGCAACTGCACTTTCAACTCCTTCAATTCAGTAGAATCCATTCTGTATGGTGTTGTGGATATAGGAGTAATGCCAGGTATAACTTCGATTGATAACTCCGCTTCCCTTTCAGGAGGGAGTCCAGGTAACTCTTTAGGAAACACATATGGAAATTCACTCACCACTGGAATTTCTTGTAATTTACCAACCTCCTTCTTAAAGTTAAACACAAAAGCTAAATAAGCTTCACATCCCTTCCTGAGGAGCTTTTAGGTTTACATAGCAGATACCACATTAGTTAAAGAACTAGGACGGATGCCATGCAATACTATTTCAGGCTTATTAGCTTCCTAAACATAACTGCCTCAGCATTACAATCAACTAGTGCCTGATGCTTACAAAACCAATCCATACCCAGAATCAAATCAAATTCATGAAAAGGCAATTCAATTAAATCTGCAACATACTTATTTCCTTGGATCATAGCAGGACAGTTTCTATAGACCTGATTAATAATCACACTACTACCCAGAGGACTAGTTACATGAATATCATACTCTAGCTAGTCTACAGAAATCACTTTATCAAAAATTCCTCCAACACAGATATAAGAATGAGTAAATCCAGGATCAATCAAAGTACACATTTCAAAGTCAAAAAGAGAAACAGTACCCGTAATGACTTCAAGTGCGTCCTGATCCTTGCGAGCTTTCAAAGCATAAGCTCGAGTTAGAGTAGAAGACACATTAGGTCGATCAACAGTTTTCGAATGGGTACTTGGATTAGGTCTGATCTGACTAGATCCTCCACAACCTCTACCTCGTCCTCTGTTTCAAGCAGGTGTATGAGAGATCTCCCTACTGACTTGTGATGTCTGAGACTGTCTTAGAGGGCAATTGGCGATTAGATGCTCAGTGCTGCCACATTGGAAACATGCACTCGTAGCTCTCTAACAAATACCCTAATGATGTATAGAGCAATGAGGGCACTCCAGGGCACCAGAACCTTGGTCCCCAGAGGAACCCCTACTAGTAGCAGTCGATGAGGGAAAATTTTTTCGCCTTCCCCGAGCCACATATCTCTGAGTAAATTCTGGTGCAGAGGAAGCACCTTCCCGACTTCGCTTACCCGAGGATTGACCTCCTCTAGCAAAGTGTTAGCCTTGGGTCTCGAATCCTATATCATGGCGTCAAGGCGCCAAAATTGGAGTATTTTTAAAATAAAAATAATTATATATAAAATTAATATCAAAATAAAAAGAATTTAATTCCTTGGTGGGAGCAAAAATAAATAGC
>JAOQML010153893.1:0-28934 GCA_027568935.1 Erythroxylum urbanii | reverse complement strand
ACCTTCGCGGGGCACGGATCCGGGTATCACTGTCGATATCGGGTTCGGGTCCGGTAGGAGTTGGGGTGTTACAGCTAGGGACTCTCAGTGAGCAAAAGAAGTCGTTGGCACAGTCATTAGGCACCTTCAGTGGGTAAAATTTTCCGTTGACATGGTCACGAAGCACCCTCGGTGGGTAGAACACCTGTTGGCAAAGTTGCAAAGCCTCTTCGGTGGGCAAAACAGCTCATTAATGCAGTTGCTAGGCACCTTGGGTGGGCAAGACAGCTCATTGGCATGATCGCTAAGTACCTTTGGTGGGAAAAACAGCCAGTTGGGCACCATCAGTGGGTGAAACAGCCCATTGGCATGGTCACTAGGCATCTTTGAGGGGAAAAACAACCAACTAGGCACCTTCGGTGGGCAAAACAATCGGTTGGCACAATCGCTAGGCACCATTGGTGGGCAAAACAACCTATTGGTATGGTCGCCAAATACCTTGGGTGGGCAAAACAACCTATTGGAAAATTCGCTAGGTACCTTCGGAGGCCAAAAAACCTTTTGGCACTGTCGCTAGGCATTTTTGGTAGGCAAAAAAGCCCGTTAGCACAGTAACTAGGCACCTTTGATGTGAAAAATAGCCCGTTGGGCACCTTCGGTGGGAAAAAGAGCCCATTCGCGAGGTCCCTGGGCAACTTTGGTGGGTAAAATAGCCTATTGGCACATTCGCTAAGTACCTTTGGTTTGAAAAACAGTCAGTTGGGTACCTTCAGTAGGGAAAAAAGCCCATTGGCACGATCGTTAGGCACCCATGGTAGACAAAACAACCTAGTGGGTACCTTCGGTGGGTAAAACAGTCCGTTGGCATTGTCACTAGGCATCATCGGTGGGCAAAATAGTCTATTGACACGGTCGTTAGGCACCCTCGGTAGGCACAACAGCTCGTTGGGCACCTTCAGTGGGTATAATAGCCTATCAGCACAGTCTTTAGGCACCTTCGATGGACAAAAGCAGCCATTTGGCTCGATCACTGTGCATCTTGGGTGGGCAAAACAGCTCGTTGGTGCGGCCGCTACGCACCATCGGTGGGCAAAACAACCACTTGGGCACTTTTGGTAGGTAAAACAACTTATTGGCATGGTCGCTAGGCACCTTCGATGGGCAAAACAGACCATTGGCACGGTCGCTAGGCATCATTAATATGCAAAATAGTCCATTGGTAAGATCACTATGCAGCTTGGGTGGGCAAAAAAACCCATTGCCATGGTCGCTAGGAACCTTCGGATGGTAAAACAACCCGTTGGCTACGAACCTTCGGATGGTAAAACAACCCGTTGGCCCAGTCGCTAGGTACCTTTGGTGGGAAAAACAGCCAGTTGCCACACCTTTGGTGGCCAAAATAGCCCGTTTGCATGCCTTCGATTGGCAAAATAGCCTGTTGGTATGGTCGATAGGCACCTTCGGTCGATAAAACAACCTGATGGGAAACTTTGGCGTGTAAAAAAGCTAGTTGGCATGGTCTCCAGACACCTACGGTGGTTAAAACTACCCATTGGCATGTTCGCTAGACACCTTTGGTGGAAAAATAGCCCGTGGGGCACCTTCGGTGGGTAAAATAACCTATTGGCATAATCACTAAGCACTACCAGTAGGCAAACAACCTATTGGGTACCTTTGGTGGGTAAAACAACCCATTGGCATGGTTGCTAGGTACCTTCAGTAGGTAAAATAGCTCATTGGCACGGTCGCTAGGCACCCTCAATAGAAAAAATAACCTGTTGGTACAGTGGCTAAGCACCCTTGGTGGGAAAAACAACCTGTTGGGCAACTTTGTGTGTAAAACAACCTGTTGGAACGATCATTAGGAACCTTCGGTGGAAAAACAGCGTGTTGGCACAATTGTTAGGTACCTTCAGTGGGCAAAATAGCCTATTGGCACTATTTTTAGCTAGCCTCGGTGGAAAAAACAACCCATTGGCATGGTCGTTAGGCACCTTTAAATGGGCAAACATCCTGTTGGTAAGGTCGATAGGCCCCTTGATGGGAAAAATAGCTGATTGGGTACATTCAGTGGGCAAAACAGCCCGTTGGCGTGATCCTTAGGCATCTTCAGTGGGTAAAACATCCCATTGGGATGGTCGCTAGCCACCATCGGTGGGCAAAACAACCCATTGGGAACCTTCAGTGGGTAAAACAGCCTGTTGGCACGGTCATTAGGTACCTTCGGTGGGCAAAACAATCTATTGGCATGGTTGATAGGCACCCTCGATGGGCAAAACAGCCCGTTCACTCAATCGCTATACACCTTGGGTGGCCAAAATAGCCTATTGGCACAGTCGCTAGTCACCTTTGGTTGGCAAAACAACCCGTTGGCATGGTTGCTAAGCACCTTTGGTGGGAAAAAGAGCCAGTTGCCACACCATCGGTGGGCAAAACAGTTCTTTGGCACGGTCACCAAACATATTCGGTGGGAAAAATGGCCGGTTGACAAGGTCGTTAGGTACCTTGGGTGGGCAAAACTGCCCATTGGCATCGGTGGGCAAAACAGTCCGTTAGCACAGTAGCTAAGGATTTTTGCTCGGTAAAATAGCCCTGGCAAGATCATTAGGCACCTTTGGTGGGTAAAATAGTTCATTGAAATGATCGTTAGGCACCTTTGGTGGGCAAAATAGACCGCTGACATGGTCGCGAAGCACCCTCGGTGGGTAGAATAGCCTGTTGATACGGTCACTAGACACCTTGGGTGGGAAAAACAACCCATTGGCACGAACGCTAGGCACCTTTGCTGGGAAAAATAGCTAGTTGGGCACGATCAGTGGGTAAAACAGCACATTGACATGGTCGCTAGGCATCTTTGGGGAGAAAAATAGCTGGTTGGGCACTTTTGGTAGGCAAAATAGCCGGTTGACACAGTCGCTAGGCACTTTCGGTGGGTAAAGGAGCCTGTTGGCATGGTGGCTAGGCACCTTCGATGGGAAAAATAGTCCGTTGGGCACCTTCGGTGGGAAAAGAGCCCATTCGCAAGGTCCCTAGGCACCTTCAGTGTGCAAGACAGCCCGTTGGCACATTTGCTAGGCATTATTTTTTAGAAAACAGTTAGTTGGGCAACTTTGATGGGCAAAACAATCCAGTGGGCACCTTCGATGGATAAAACAGTCCATTGACTGGGTCAATAGGCACTTTTCCTGGGCGAAACAACCCATTAGGCAACTTTGGTGAGTAAAACAACCCCTTGGAACGGTCACTAGGAACCTTCAATCAAAAAACAACGTGTTGGCACAGTCGTTAGGCAGCCTCAGTGGGCAAAATAGCCTGTTGGAACTATTTCTAGCTGGCCCCGGTGGGGAAAACAACCCATTAGGCATCTTTGATGTGAAAAACAGCCCCTTAGCATTGTCGCTAGGCACCTTCGATGGATAAAACACCCCATTAGTAAGGTCTGTAGGCCCCTTCGGTGGGAAAAATAGCTGATTGGGTACATTCAGTGGGCAAAACAGCCCGTTGGCGTGATCCTTAGGCATCTTCAGTGGGTAAAACATCCCATTGGGATGGTCGCTAGCCACCATCGGTGGGCAAAACAACCCATTGGGAACCTTCAGTGGGTAAAACAGCCTGTTGGCACGGTCATTAGGTACCTTCGGTGGGCAAAACAATCTATTGGCATGGTTGATAGGCACCCTCGATGGGCAAAACAGCCCGTTCACTCAATCGCTATACACCTTGGGTGGCCAAAATAGCCTATTGGCACAGTCGCTAGTCACCTTTGGTTGGCAAAACAACCCGTTGGCATGGTTGCTAAGCACCTTTGGTGGGAAAAAGAGCCAGTTGCCACACCATCGGTGGGCAAAACAGTTCTTTGGCACGGTCACCAAACATATTCGGTGGGAAAAATGGCCGGTTGACAAGGTCGTTAGGTACCTTGGGTGGGCAAAACTGCCCATTGGCATCGGTGGGCAAAACAGTCCGTTAGCACAGTAGCTAAGGATTTTTGCTCGGTAAAATAGCCCTGGCAAGATCATTAGGCACCTTTGGTGGGTAAAATAGTTCATTGAAATGATCGTTAGGCACCTTTGGTGGGCAAAATAGACCGCTGACATGGTCGCGAAGCACCCTCGGTGGGTAGAATAGCCTGTTGATACGGTCACTAGACACCTTGGGTGGGAAAAACAACCCATTGGCACGAACGCTAGGCACCTTTGCTGGGAAAAATAGCTAGTTGGGCACGATCAGTGGGTAAAACAGCACATTGACATGGTCGCTAGGCATCTTTGGGGAGAAAAATAGCTGGTTGGGCACTTTTGGTAGGCAAAATAGCCGGTTGACACAGTCGCTAGGCACTTTCGGTGGGTAAAGGAGCCTGTTGGCATGGTGGCTAGGCACCTTCGATGGGAAAAATAGTCCGTTGGGCACCTTCGGTATGAAAAGTGCCCATTCGCAAGGTCCCTGCACCTTCAGTGTGTAAGACAGCCCGTTGGCACATTTGCTAGGCATTATTTTTTAGAAAACAGTCAGTTGGGTAACTTTGATGGGCAAAACAATCCAGTGGGCACCTTCGATGGATAAAACAGTCCATTGACTGGGTCAATAGGCACCTTTCCTGGGCCAAACAACCCATTGGGCAACTTTGGTGAGTAAAACAACCCCTTGGTACGGTCACTAGGAACCTTCAATCAAAAAACAACGTGTTGGCACAGTCGTTAGACAGCCTCAGTGGGCAAAATAGCCTGTTGGAACTATTTCTAGCTGGCCTCTGTGGGGAAAACAACCCATTAGGCATCTTTGATGTGAAAAATAGCCCCTTAGCATTGTCGCTAGGCACCTTCGATGGATAAAACATCCCATTAGTAAGATCTGTAGGCCCCTTCGGTGGGAAAAATAGCTGATTGGGTTCATTCGGCGGGCAAAACAGCCCGTTGGCATGTTTCTAGGCATATTCAGTGGGTAAAACGGCTCATTGCGACAGTTGCTAGGCACCATTAGTGGGCAAAACAACCCATTGGGAAACTTCGATGGGTAAAACAGCCTGTTGGCACGATTGTTAGGCACCTTCGGTGGGCAAAACAACCCGTTGGCACGGTCGCTAGGCACCTTTGGTGGGAAAAATAGCTCGTTGGCACAGTCTCTAGGCACCCTTGATGGGCAAAACACCGTGTTCCCTTAGTCGTTATACACCTTGGGTCGACAAAATAGCCTATTGGCTTGTTCGCTAGTCAACTTCGGTTGGCAACACAACCCGTTGGCCCGATTACTAGGCACCTTTGATGGGAAAAAGAGCCAGTTGCCACACCATTGGTCGGTAAAACAGTTCTTTGTCTCAGTCGTTGGGCACATTTGGTGGAAAAATCAACACATTTGCGTATCTTCGATGGGTAAAACAACCCGTTTGTATGCCTTAAATGGGCAAATAGCCTATTGGTAAGGTCGCTAGGCACCCTTGGTGGGAAAAACAAACAGTTGGCATCGTCGTTAGGCACAATTGGTTGGTAAAACAACTCGTTGCGCAACTTAGGTGGTTAAAACAGCTAGTTGGCACAGTCGCTAGGCAACTTGAGTGGGCAAAACAACTTGATGGAATGGTAACTCTTCTCGTTCGGTGGGCAAAATAGTCTAGTGGCACGGTCACTAGGCATATTCGGTGGAAAAAATGGCCCATTGGTAAGGTCGTTAGGCACCTTGGGTAGGAAAAACAGTTCATTGGCCCGGTCACTAGGGACTTTCTATGGGCAAAACAACCTGTTGGCAAGATCTCTAGGCACCTTCAGTGGGTAAAACAACCCGCTGGCCACCTTCGGTGGGTAAAACAACTTGTTGGCACGGTCGTTAGCTAACTTCAGTGGGAAAAATAGACTGTTGGCACACCTTCAGTGGGTAAGACAGCCCTTGGCACACCTTTTGTGGGTAAAATAGCCAGTTGATACAGTCGCTAAGCACCTTTAGTGAGAAACATAGGCCGTTGGGTACCTTTAATAGCTAAAACACCCTCGATTGGCAAAACTATCCGTAGGCACGGCCGCTAGGGACCCTCAGTAGGCAAAACAGCTGATTGACACGGTCGCTAGGCACCTTAGGCAAGTAACACAACCCGTTGGCACAGTTCTTAGGCACCCTTGGTGCAAAATATCTCACTGACACGATCGTTAGGCTCCTTCGGTGGGCGAAATAGGTAGTTGACATAGTCGCGAAACACCCTCGGTCGGAAGAACAACCCATTGGCAAGGTTGCTAAGTACCCTCGGTAGGAAAAACAACCCGTTGATACGGTCACTAGGCACCTTGGGTGGGCAAAATAGCCCATTCGCACGATTGCCTGGCACCTTTAGTGGGAAAATAGCCAGCTGGGCACTATCGGTGGGTAAAACAACCAGTTGACATGGTCGCTAGGCCTCTTTGGGGTGAAAAACAGTCAGTTGGGCACCTTTGGCAGGCAAAACAACCGGTTGGCACAGTCGCTAAGCACTTTTGGTAGGCAAAAGAGCCCGTTGGCGCGGTGGCTAGGCACCTTCGATGGGAAAAACAATCCATTGGGCACCTTCGGTGGGCTAAAGAGCCCATTGGCAAGGTCCCCAGGCACCTTCGATGGGAAAAAAGCCCGTTGACACATTCGCTAGGCACCTTTGGTGGGAAAAACAGCCAGTTGGGTACTTTCGGTGGGCAAAAATGTCCATTAGCATGGCCACTAGGCACCCTCAATGGGCAAAACATCCCAATGGGCACCTTCGATGGGTAAAACAGTCCGTTGACATGGTCACTAGGCATCTTCGGTAGGCAAAACAGTCCGTTGGCAAGTTTGTTAGGCACCTTTGGTGGGAAAAACAACCAGTTCTGCACCTTTGATGGGCAAAAAAGCCCGTTGACACGGTCCCTAGGCACCCTCAGCGGGCAAAACAACCAGTTGGTATGGTTACTAGGCACCTTCGTTGGGAAAAAATAACCCACTTGCATGGTGGCAAGGCAACTTTGGTAGGAAAAATAGCCCGTTGGGCATCTTGTGTGGGTAAAACAGCCCGTTGACAAGGACACTAAGCACCTTTAGTGGGCAAAATAGTCCGTTGGCACAGTCACTAGGCACATTTGGTAGAGAAAAAGCCAGTTGGCATGGTTACTAGGTACCCTCGGTAGGCAAAACAACCTATTGGCATGACTGCTAGGCATCTCTGTCGGTAAAACAGCTAGTTGGCATAGTCGCTAGGTAGTTTGGGTGGGCTAAACAGCCCATTGACATGGTCGCTAGGCACCTTCTGAAGGCAAAATAGCCCATTCATAGAGTCACTAGGCACCTTCGGTGGGCAAAACAGCCAATTGGACAACTTCGAGGCATAAAACATCTCATTAACACGTTGGCTGGGCACCTTATGTGAGCAACACAGCCAGTTGGCACGGTCATTAGCTACCTTCGGTGGGCAAAATAGCCCATTGGCATAGTTGCTAGGCACCCCCGATGGGTAAAACAACCCATTGGCACGGTCGCTAGGCACCTTGGGTGGGCAAAAGAGCCTGTTTACATGATCAGTAGGCACCTTCTATGGAAAAAGCAGCCCAATGGAACAGTAGTTAGTCACCTTCATTGGGTAAAACAGCCCGTTGGCATGATCGTTAAGCACCTTTGGTGGGAAAAACAACCTGTTGACACGCCTTCAATGGGCAAAACAATACATTGACACAATTGTTAGGCACCATCGGTGGGAAAAACAACTCATTGGCATGGTCGCTAAGCACTTTCGGTGGGCAAAACAGCACGTTGGGCACATTTGGTGTGAAAAATAGCCCATTGGAATGGTAGTTAGTTGCCTTCGATGGGCAAAACAACCCATTGGTACGATTGCTAGGCACTCTTAATGGGAAAAATGGCCTATTGGACACCTTTGGTAGGTAAAACAGCTCGTTGCCATAATCCCTAAGCACCCTTAGTATGTAAAACAGCCCATTGGCATAGTCGATAGGCACCTTGGGTGGGCAAAACAACCCGTTTGTATGGTCATTATGCACATTCGACGGGCAAAACAACCAATTGGGACAATCGCTAGGCACCTTTAGTGGGAAAAACAACCAGTTGGGGACCTTAAGTGGGCAAAACAACCAGTTGGCACTATCACTATACACTCCCGGTAGGAAAAACAGCCCATTGGCTTGGTGACTATATACCTTTAGTGGGTAAAACAATGAGTTAGGACAGTGGCTAGGCACCTTTGGTAGGCAAAACAGCCCATTGGCACGCTAGCTAGGCACCCTCAGTCGGTAAAACAACATGTTGGTACAATTCTTAGGCACCTTTGGTGGGAAAAAGAGTCCGTTGGCACAGTCTCTAGGAACCAACGGTGGGCGAAATAACCCATTGGCATGGTCGCTAGGCACCTTCGACGGGAAAAATAACCCGTTGGGCACCGTTAGAGGGTAAAACAACCCGTTGGCATTGTTGGTAGGCACCTTTGGTGGGAAAAATAGCCAACTAGGCGGCTTTGGTGGGAGAACAGCTTGTTAGCACGGTCGCTAAGCACCTTCGGTAGGAAAAACAACCCGTTGGGCAACTTTCGTGATTAAAACAACCTGTTGGAATGGTCGCTAGGAACCTTCGGTGGAAAAATAGTTTGTTGGCATGGTCGTTAGGCACCTTCAATGGGCAAAATAGCTTGTTGGCACTGTTTCTAGCCAATATCGGTGGGAAAAACAACCCATTGGGCACTTTTTGTGAGAAAAGAAGCCTGTTGGTATGGTCGCTAGGCAGCTTTGATGGGAAAAACATCCCGTTGGTAAAGGCACTAGGCCCTTTCAATGGGAAAAATAGCTGATTCGGTACATTCAGTAGGCAAAATAGCGCATTGGTTGCTAGGCATCTTCGGTGGGTAAAACAGCCGATTGGCACAGTCGCTAGGCACCATCGGTGGCTAAAAAAACCCATTGGGCACCTACAGTGAGTAAAACAGCCCGTTGGCATGGTTGCCAGGCACCTTCGGTGGGCAAAATAGCCCATTAGCACGGTCGCTCGGCACCCTCAAGGGGCGAAACATCCCATTCACTCAGTCGCTATACACCTTTGGTAGGCAAAACAACCAGTTGGCACGGTCGCTAGTCACCTTCAGTTCGCAAAACAACCCGTTAGCCTAGTCACTAGGCATCTTTGATAGGAAAAAGAGCCAGTTACAAAACCTTTGGTGGGCAAAACAACTTATTGGCACAGTCACTAGGCACATTTGGTGGAAAAAACAACGTGTTGGTGCCCCTTCGTTGCACAAAACAACTCGTTTGCATGCCTTCATTGGGCAAAATTGCTCATTAGTAGGGTCTCTAGGCACCTTCGGTGGGAAAAACAACCCTTTGGCACACCTTTGATGAGAAAACAGTCAGTTGGCACAGTTGCTAGGCACCATCGGTGAGCAAAACAACCTGATGGGCACCTTAGGTGGGTAAAATAGCCAATTGGGTGTGCAAAACAACCTGTTGGCATGGTTGCTAGGCACTTTGGGTGGGTCAAATAGTCTATTGGCACATTAACTAGGCATATTCGGCGGAAAAATGGCTCATTGGCCAGGTCACTAGGCACCTTGGGTGGGCAAAACTGTACATTGACATTGATGGGCAAAATAGTCCGTTAGCACAGTCGCTAAGGACTTTTGGTGGGTAAAGCAGCCTGTTGGCAAGATCAATAGGCACCTTTGGTGGGTAAAACAGCCCGTTGGCCACTTTCGGTGAGTAAAGCAGCTCATTGGCACGATTGTTAGATAAGTTCAGTGGGAAAAATAGCCTATTGGCACACCTTCGATGGTCAAAACAGCCAGTTGGGGCGGTCGCTACGCACCTTTGGTGAGAAAATAGCCTATTGAGCACCTGCAGTGGGTAAACCACCCTCGATTGGCAAAACTACCTATAGGCACGGCCGCTAGGTACTCTCAGTGAGGAAAAAAACTCATTGGCACGATCTTTAGGCACCTTCGGTGGATAAAACAGCCCGTTGGCACATTTGTTAGGCACCTTTGGTAGGAAAAACAGTCAGTTGGGCACCTTCGGTGGGGAAAAAAGCCCGTTAGCACAGTTGCTAGGCACCCTCAATAGGCAAAACAACGCAATGGGCACCTTTGGTGGGTAAAATAGTCCGTTGGCACAGTCATTAGGTACCTTTGGTGGGCAAAATAGCCTATTGACATGCTCATTAGGCACCCTCAGTAGGCAAAACAACTCGTTGGACAGCTTTGGTAGGTAGAACAGCCTATCAGCACGGTCTTTAGGCAACTTCGGTGGACAAAAACAACCATTTGACTCGGTTGCTATACACCTTGGGTGGGCAAAACAATCTGTTGACACAGTCGCTACACACCATCGGTGGTCAAAACAACCTGTTCGGCACCTTCAGTAGGTAAATCAGCCTATTGGCACGATTGCTAGGCAACTTCAATGTGCAAAATGACCCTTTGGCACGGTCGCTAGGCATCATGAATGTGCAAAACAGCCCGTTGGCAAGATTCTTATGCACCTTGGGTGGGCAAAATAGTCCATTTCCATGGTCGCTAGGAACCTTTGGATGGTAAAACAACCCATTGGCCCAATTGCTAGGTACCTTTGGTGGGAAAAACAGCCCGTTGGCACACCTTTGGTGGGCAAAACAGTTCGTTGACACAATCGCTAGGCATATTTAGTGAAAAACAGGGTATTGGCGCACCTTTAGTGGGCAAAATAGCCCGTTTGCATACCTTCAGTTGGTAAAATAGCCTGTTGGTACGGTCGATAGGAACCTTCGATTGATAAAACAGTCCATTAGGAAACTTTGGTGGGCAAAACAACAAGTTGGTATGGTCACTAGGCACCTTTAGTGGGCAAAAAAACAAGTTGATACGGTCACTAGGCACCTTGGGTGGGTAAAATAGCCCGTTGAGACAGTTGCTAGGCACCTTGGGTGGGCAAAACAGCCAGTTGGGCATCTTCGGGGGTAAAACATCCCATTGACACGTTGCCTAGGCACCTTATGTGGGTAAAATAGCCTTTTGGTACGGTCGTTAGCCACCTTTGGCGGGCAAAATAGCCCATTGACACGATCGCTAACCACCCTCAATGGGCAAAACAACCTATTGGCACAATCGCTAGGCACCTTGTGTGGGCAAAACAGCCCATTAGCATGGTCAATAGGAACCTTTGGTTGTCAAATCAGCCAATTGGAATAGTCGCTAGTCACCTTCGCTGGGCAAAACAACCCATTGGCACAGCCGTTAAGCACCTTCAGGGGGAAAAATAGCCTATTGGCACACCTTTGGCGGGCAAAACAGTCCATTAACAAGATCATTAGGCACCATCGGTGGGCAAAACAACCCGTTTGCACTATCACTAGGCGTCTTCGGTGGGCAAAACAACTCATTGGGCACCTTTGGTGTGAAAAATAGCCCATTGGAATGGTCATTAGTCACCTTTGATGGGTAAAATAACCCGTTAGTACGATTGCTAGGCACCCTCGGTAGGAAATACAGTCTGTTGGGCACCTTTGGTGGGTAAAACAGCCCGTTACCATAATCCCTAGGCACCCTTGGTGTGTAAAACAACACACTGACATGGTCGCTAGGCATCTTTATTGGGCAAAAGAACCTGTTGGCACAGTCGATAGGCACCTTGTATAAGCTAAACAGCCAGTTCACATGGTCACTGGGCACCTTTGGTGGGCAAAATAGCCCGTTGACACAATTGCTAGGCACCTTTGGTGAGAAAAACAACCAGTTGGGCAACTTCAGTAGGCACGATCGCTAGGCACCCTTGGTAGGCAAAACAACCCGTTGACTTGTTGACTAGGCACCTTTGGTGGGTAAAACAGCTAGCTGGGATGGTGGCTAGATACCTTTGGTGGGCAAAACATCCTGTTGGCACGATAGCTAGGCACCCTTGGTCGACAAAACAGCACGTTGGAACTGTTCATAGGCACCTTCAGTGGGACAAACAGTCCGTTGGCATAGCTGCTAGGCACTAACGGTGGGCAAAATAACTTATTGGTGTGGTCGCTAGGCACCTTCGATAGCCAAAATAGCCCGTTGGGCACCCTCGGTGGGAAAAACCGTTGAGCACCCTTAATGGGTAAAATAGCTCGTTGGCATAGTTGTTAGGCACCTTTGGTGGGAAAATAGGTCATTCGCATGGTCACTAGGCACCTTCAATGGTCAAAACAGTCCGTTGGCACAATCGTTCGGCACTTTTAGTGGGAAAAATAACCAGTTGGGCACCTTCAGTGGGCAAAGCAGTCAGTTGATACGGTCACTAGGCACGAACAGTGGGCAAAATAGGCTGGTGACATGGTCGCGAAGCATCCTCGATGGGTAGAACAACCCATTGGCAAGGTTGCTCAGCACCCTCGGTAGGCAAAACAGTTGTTTATACAATCACTAGGCATCTTGGGTGGGCAAACAACCCGCTGGCAAGATTGTTTGGCACCTTTGGTGGGAAAAACAGCCAGTTAGGCACCATCGGTGGGTAAAACAACCCATTGACATGGTTGCTAAGCATCATTGGGGGGAAACACAGCCAGTTGGGTATCTTTGGTGGGCAAAACAACTAGCTGGCACAGTCGCTAGGCACTTTTGGTAGGCAAAATAGTCTATTGGCACAGTGGCTAGGCACCTTTGTTTGTTAAAACAACCCATTGGCTTGATCGTTAGGCACCTTTTATGGGAAAATAGTCAATTGCCGCAACTTTTATGGGCAAAATAGCCCGATTACACACCTTCGGTGGGCAAGATAGTCCGTTCGTACCATCGTTAGGCACCTTTTATGGGAAAATAGCTAGTTGCCACAACTTAGGATAGCAAAACAGTTCATTTGCATAGTCACTAGGCACATTTGGTGGCAAAATAGCCCGTCCGTACACCTTCGATGGGCAAGACAGTCAGTTGGCATGGTCGCTAGGCATATTCGGTGCGGGAAACAGCCCATTGGCATGTTTGTTAGGCACACTCAGTGGGCAAAATAGTCTGTTGGCACAGTCATTAGCACCTTAGGTGGGCAAAAAAGCCCATTTGAAAAGTCACTAGGCACTTTCGGTGGGCAAAATAGCCAGTTGGCATAATTGCTAGGCATCTTTTATGGGAAAAGCAGCCAAATGGGCACCTTCGATGGGCAAAATGGCCTACTGGCATGGTTGTTAGGCACCCTACGTGTGCAAAACAACCCATTGGCATGGTCACTAGGCACCTTCGGTGGGCAAAATAACCTGTTGGAACGGTGGCCAGGCACCTTCGGTGGTAAAGACAGCCCATTGACGATGGGAAGACAATCCATTGGCATGGTTGCTAGGCACCGCCAGTGGGCAAAACAACTCGTTGGAAAAGTTGCTAGGCACCCTCGGTGGGAAAATAGCAAGTTGGGCACCTTCGGTGGGTAAAATAGCACGTTGGCATAGTCCTTAGGCACCGTTTATGGGCAAAACAGCCTATTAGCACGGATGCTAGGCACCCTCGGTTGCCAAAATAGCCCGTTGGAATGGTCAGTAGGTACCTTCGATGAGGAAAATAGCCCGTTCGAATGGTCACTAGGCACCTTCGGTCCTCAAAACAGCCAGTTTGGCACCTTAGTTAGTTCAAACAACCCATTGACATGGTCGCTAGGCACCCTCGGTGGGCAAAACAACCCATTGGCATGATCCCTAGGCACCTTCGGTTGGCAAAATAGCCCATTGGCATTGTGGCTTGGCACTTTCAGTGGGTAAAGCAACCCATTGCGTGCCTTTGGTAAGCAAAATAGCCAGTTGGCATGCTCGCTAGGCATCTTTGATGGGAAAAACAGCTCGTTGGCATGCCTTCAGTGGGAAAACAGTCCGTTGACATAGTCACTAGGCACCATCGATGGGCAAAACAACCCTTTGGGCACCTTCGGAGGAAAAATAGCCCATTTTTAGGGACGCTATGCACCTTCTGTGGGGAAAATATCCCGTTGATACAGTCTTTAGGCACCCTCGGTGGTCAAAACAGCCTATTGGCATGGTCGCTAGGCACCTCAGTGGGTAAAACAGCCCATTGGCACGGTTGCTAGGAACCTTCAGTGGGAAAAACAGCCCGTTGGCATGGACGCAAGGCACCTTTGGTGTGGAAAAAAGCTCATTGGCTCAGTCACTATGCACCTTATATGGGCAAAACAACCCATTGGCATAGTCGCTAGACACCTTTGGTGGGAAAAATAGCCCATTGGGCACCTTTAGTGGTTAAAACAACCCCTTGGCACCGTCGATGCGGGAAACAGCCCATTGGCACAGTGGCTAGGCACCCTCAGTGGGCAAAACAGCCCGTTGGCACGGTCACTAGGCACCCTCAATGGGTAAAACAACTCGTTGAGCACCTTTAGAGAGTAAAACAACCTATTGGCAAGGACGCTAGGCACCTTTGGTGGGCAAAATAGCCAATTGATATGGCCTCTAGGTACCCTTGGTGGCTAAAATAGCTCGTTCATACAGTCATTAGGTACCTTCGGTGGCCAAAACAACCCATTGGAATGGTCACTAGGCACCTTTAGTGGGCAAAACAACCAGTTGGGCACCTTCAATGGGTAAAACAGTCCGTTCACATGATCGCTAAGCACCCTAGGTGGGCAAAACAACCCGTTGGCATGGTCACTAGGAACCTTTGGTAGGCAAAAAGCCCATTGGCATGGTAGCTAGGCACTTTTGATTGGAAAAGCAACCCATTGGGCACTTTCGGTGGACAAAACAACCCGTTGGCACGATCGTTAGGTAGTTTCGATGTGAAAAACAACTTGTTGGCACGCCTTTGGTGGGAAAAACAACCCATTAACACGATCTCTAGGCACCATCGGTGGCCAAAACAACCTATTAGGCACCTTCGAAGGGTAAAATAGCCTATTGGGAGGGACGCTAGGCACCTTCGGTGCGCAAAACAGCTCGTTGGTACAGTCTCTAGGCACCCTCAGCGGGCAAAACAGCCCGTTGGTATGGTCACTAGACACCTCAGTAGGAAAAATAGCCTGTTGGCATGGTCACTAGGAACCTTCGGTGGGAAAAATAGCACATTGGCACGGTCGCTAGGCATCTGTCGTAGGGAAAAAAGCCCGTTGGCTTGGTTGCTAGGCACCTTATATGGGTAAAACAACCCATTGACACAGTCGCTAGCTGGCTTTGGTGGGAAAAATAGCCCATTGGAATGGTCAATAGTAACCTTTTGTGGGAAATCAGCCCATTGGAACAGTCGTTAGTCACCTTGACGGACAAAACAGTCCATTGGGACGGTTACTAGGTACCCTCGGTGGGAAAAATAGCCTTTGGGCACCTTCAGTGGTTAAAACATCTCGTTGATGTAGTCCCTAGGCACCATCGATATCAGTGGGGGAATCAAAACATTGGCACAGTGGTTAGACACCGTCGATGGGCAAAATAGCCCATTGGCACGTTTGGTGGGTAAAAAGCCCGTTCGAAAGGTCTCTAGGCACTTTTTGTGGGTAAAACAACTTGTTAGCACATTCACTAGGCACATTTGGTGTTAAAAGCAATCCGTTAGGCACCTTCGGTGGGAAAAATAGCCCATTGGCATAGTCGCTAGGCACCCTCGACGAGCAAAACAACCCGTTGGCATGTTCATTAGGCACCTTCGGTGGGCAAAACAGTCTGTTGAAACTGTTGCTAGGCACCGTTGCTAGGCACCGTCAGTGGGGAAAACAACTCATTAGCACAGTCCCTGGGCACGTTTATTAGGCACCCTCGATGGGAAAATAGTTCTTTGGCACATTCGCTAGGCATCCTTGGTGGAAAAAATAGCACGTTGAGCACCTTCGGTGGGTAAAATAGCCAGTTGGCACAGTCCCTAGGCACCCAAGGTGGGCAAAACAACCCATTGACTCGATCGCTAGGTACCTTCGGTGGGCAAAACAGTCCATTGGCACTATAGCTAGGCAACCTCGATGGGAAAAACAGTCTGTTGGCATGGTCGTCAGGCACCTCGGGTTGGCAAAATGGCTTGTTTGTATAGCCACTAAGCACCTACGGTGGGCAAAACAGCCCATTAGAACATTTGTTAGGCACCTTTGGTGAGAAAATAGCCAGCTGGGAACCTTCAGTAGGCAAAACAGCCCGTTAGCACGGTCGCTAGACACCCTCAGTCGACAAAACAACCCATTGGCAAGGTCGATGGGCACCTCAATAGGTGAAATAGCCTATTGGCACTGTCACTAGGCAATTTGGGTGGGTAGAATAGCTCGTTCGTTTGATCGCTAGGCACCTTTGGTGGGCGAAACAACCCATTCGCATAGTCTCCAGGCACTTATGGTGGGCAAAACAGCACTTTTGCAAGGTCATTAGGCACCTTTGGTGGGCAAAACAGCTCATTGGCACAGTCGCTAAGCACCTTCAGTGGGAAAAACTGCTCGTTGGGTAAGTTTGTTGAGTAAAACAAACCCTTGGCATGATTGCTAGGAACCTTTAGTCGAAAAACAACCCTTTGGAACTATCGTTAGCCACCTTCGGAGGGCAAGACAGTCAGTTCAAACGATCGTTAGGCACCTTTTATGGGAAAAACAGCTAGTTTCCATAACTTAGGTGGGCAAAACAATCAGCTTGCACGATCACTGGGCACATTTGGCAGAAAAATAACCCGTTCGCATACCTTCGGTGGGTAAGACAGTCAGTTGGCATGGTCGCTAGGCATATTCTTTAGAAAATACAGCCCATTGGCATGGTCGCTAGGCACCCTCAGTGTGCAAAATAGCCTGTTGGCACAGCCATTAGGCACCTTCGGAGGACAAAAGAGCCCATTCGAAAAGTCACTAGGCATATTCGGTGGGCAAATCAACTAGTTGGCACAATCGCTAAGCACCTTTGGTGGGAAAAGCATCCAAATGGGCAGCTTCGATAGGCAAAACAGCTTGCTGGCACCGTCATTAGGCACACTCGGTGTGCAAAATAACCCATTGGAATAGTCACTAGGCACCTTCGGTGGGCAAAACAACCCGTTGGAACGGTGGCCAGGCATCTTTGGCGGGAAAAACAGCCCATTGACAGACCTTTGATGGGAAGACAATCGATTGGCTTGGTTGCTAGGCACCGTCAGTGTGCAAAACAACTCGTTGGCATGGTCACTAGGCACCCTCAGTAGGAAAATAGCAAGTTGGGCACCTTCGGTAGGTAAAATAGCACGTTGGCATAGTCCTTAGGCACACTCGGTTGGTAAAATAGCTCGTTGGAATGGTCACTAGGTACCTTCGATGGGCAAAGCAGCTCGTTCGAATGGTCACTAGGCACCTTCGATCGGTAAAACAACCAGTTGCGTATCTTCGATGGGTAAAATAGCCCATTCATATGGTCGCTAGGCACTTCGGTCGACTAAACAACCCATTGGCATGGTCCCTAAGCACCTTCGGTTGGCAAAATAGCCCGTTGGCATGGTGGCTTGGAGCTTTTGGTGGGTAAATCAGCCCGTTGGGCACCTTTGGTGGGCCAAATAGCCCATTGGCATGCTCACTAGGCACCTTCGGTGGGAAAAATAGCCCGTTAGCACACCTGCGGTGGGAAAAATAGTCCGTTGGCATAGTCATTTGGCACCATCGATAGGCAAAACAACTCGTTGGGCACATTCGGAGGAAAAATAGCTCATTTTTAGGGACGCTATGCACCTTCGGTGGGCAAAATAGCCCATTGACATAGTCTCTAGGCACCCTAGGTGGGTAAAACATCCTATTGGCATGGTCGCTAAATATCTCAGTGGGAAAAATAGCCCGTTGGGACGATTGCTAGGAACCTTCAGTGGGAAAAACAGCCCATTGGCACAGTCGTAAGGCACCTTTGGTAGGGAAAAAAGCCTATTGGCTAATTCACTATGCATCTTATATAGGCAAAATAGCCCATTGGCACAGTCACTAGCCGGCTTTGGTGGGAAAAATAGTATGTTAGAATTGTCAGTAGTAGCCTTCCGTGCGCAAAACAGCCCAATGGGATGGTTACTAGACACCTTCGGTGGGAAAAACAACTAGTTGGGCACCTTTAGTGGTTAAAACAGCCCATTAGCACAGTCCTTTGGCACCCTTGGTGCGGGAAACAACCCATTGGCACAGTCGCTTGGCACCCTTGGTGGGCAAAATAGCCCATTGGCACAGTCACTAGGCACCCTTAGTGGGCAAAACAACCTTCTGGGTACCTTCAGAGGGTAAAACAACCCGTTGATAGGGATAATGGGTACCTTCGGTGGGCAAAACAACCAATTAATATGGTCTCTAGGCACCTTGGTGGCCAAAACAGCCCATTGACATGGTCACTAGGCACCTTAGTGGGCAAAACTGCCCGTTGGCAAGGTCGCTAGGCACCTTCAGTGGGTAAAACTGCCCGTTGGCTCGGTCGCTAGGCACCTTATATGGGCAGAATAGCTCATATTCAAGGTCACTAGGCAACCTATGTAGCAAAACAACTCGTTGCCATGGTCGCTTGGCCCTTTTGGCGGGAAAAACAGCCCACTCATACGGTGATTAGGCACCTTGGTAGGAAAAATAGCTCATTGGGTACCTTAGGTGTGACAAATTGCCCGTTGGCATGTTGTTATGCACCTTCGATGGGAAAAACACCCCGTTGGCACACCTTCAGTGCGTAAAACAATCCATTGGCACAGTCGCTAGGCATCATCAATGGGCAAAACAACCTGTTGGCATTTTCGCTAGGAACCTACGATGGGTAAAACAGCGCATTGGGCACCTTCGGTGGGAAAAACCACCCATTGGGAACCCTTGGTGCAAAAAACAGCAATGGGTAAAAAAGCCGGTTGGCATGATCGCCAGGCACCTACAGCTGGAAAAATAGCCAATTGGCATGGTCAATGGCCTCATTCTGTGGGTAAAATAGCCTGTTGGAATGATCGCTAGCCACCTTCAGTGGGATAACAGCCCGTTGGAACAGTCGCTAGTTACCTTCGGTAGGCAAAACAGCCAGTAGGCATAATTGCTAGTCACCCTTAGTGGAGAAAAAGCCCGTTGGGCACCATCTGTGGGTAAGACAACCCTTTGGCAAAGACGCTTGTCACCTTTTGTCGAAAAAATAGCCCATTGATATAACTTCGGTAGGTAAAACAACCTGTCGGACATTGGTAAAATAACTCGTTGGCACAGTCGCTAGGCACCTTCGGAGGGCAAAACAACTCGTTGGATCAGTCTATAGGCACCCTTGGTGGGGAAAATAGCCCATTGGCAAGGTCGCTAGACACCTCAGTGTGCAACACAGCTCCTTGGCAAAGTCGGTAGGTGGCTTGGGTTGGCAAAATAGCCCATTGGCACAGTCACTGGGCACCTTCTGTGGGCAAAACAATTTGTTCATATAAACTCTAGGCATCTTGGGTGGGCAAAAGAGCCCTTTCATAAGGTCACTAAGCACCTTCAGTGGGCAAAACAGCCAGTTGGTACATTTGTTAGGCACCTTTTATGTGAAAAATAGCCAGTTGGGTAACTTCGGTGAGAAAAATAGCCTGTTGGCACGGTTGTTAGGCACCCTCGATCGACAAAACAACCCATTGGGCACCCTTGGTGGGAAAAATAGTTTGTTGGCAAGGTCACTAGGAACCCTCGGTGGGAATAAATCCCGTTAGCACATTTATTAGGAACCTTTAGTGGGAAAATAGCCAGTTGGCAACCTTCAATGGGTAAAACAACCAATTAGAATGATCGTTAGTCACCTTCGGTAGGTAAAACCACCCGTTGGTGCAGTTGCTAGGCACATTCGGTGGAAAAACAACACGTTGGCGCATCGTCGATAGGTAAAACAACCTGTTTGCATACCTTAGGTGGGCAAAATAACACGTTGGTACGGTTGCTAGGCACCTTTGGTTTGAAAAACAGCCTATTGGCACAGTCGCTAGGCACCTTTGCAGGGAAAAAAGTCCGTTTGCATGGTCGCTAGGCACGTTGGTGGGAAAAATAGTCTGTTGCAATTGTCTGTAGTAGCCTTCGGTGGGCAAAACAGCCCAATGGGATGGTTTCTAGACACCTTTGGTGGGAAAAACAACCAGTTGGGCACCTTTAGTGGTTAAAACAACCCATTAGCACAGTCCCTTGGCACCCTTGGTGTGGGAAATAGCCCATTGGCACAGTCGCTAGGCACCCTTGATGGGCAAAATAGCCGTTGCCACGATCACTAGGCACCCTTAGTGGGCAAAACAACCTTTTGGGTACCTTCAGAGGGTAAAACAACCCATTGATAGGCATGATGGGCACCTTTGGTGGGCAAAACAGCCAATTAATATGGTCTCTAGGCACTTTGGTGGCCAAAACAGCCCATTGACATGGTCACTAGACACCTTAGTGGGCAAAACTGCCCATTGGCAAGGTCGCTAGGCACCTTCAATGGGCAAAACTGCCCGTTGGCTCGGTCGCTAGGCACCTTATATAGGTAGAATAGCTCATTGTCACAGTCACTAGGCAGCCTATGTAGCAAAACAACTCGTTGGCATGGTCGCTTGGCCCTTTCGGCCGGAAAAACAACCCACTCATACAGTGATTCGGCACCTTAGGTGGGAAAAACAACTCATTGGGTACCTTAGGTGTGACAAATTGCCCGTTGGCATGTTATTATGCACCTTCGGTGGGAAAAACACCCCGTTAGCACACCTTCAGTGCGTAAAACAATCCATTGGCACAGTCGTTAGGCATCATCAATGGGCAAAACAACCTGTTGGCATTGTCGCTAGGAACCTACGATGGGTAAAACAGCACATTGGGCACCTTCGGTGGGAAAAACCACCTATTGGGAACCCTTGGTGCAAAAAATAGCCCGTTGGGCACCTTCAGTGGGTAAAAAAGCCCGTTGGCATGATCGCTAGGCACCTACGGTTGGAAAAGTAGCCAAATGGCATGGTCATTGACCTCATTCGATGGGTAAAACAGCCTATTGGAATGATCGCTAGTCACCTTCAGTGGGATAACAGCCCGTTGGAATAGTCGCTAGTCACCTTCGGTAGGCAAAACAGCCTGTTGGCACAATTGCTAGGCACCCTTGGTGGAGAAAAAGCTCGTTGGGCACCATCTGTGGGTAAGACAACCCTTTGGCAAAGACGCTTGTCACCTTTTGTGGGAAAAATAGCCCATTGACATATCTTCGGTAGGCAAAACAACCCGTCGGACACTAGTAAAATAACTCGTTGGCACATTCGCTAGGCACCTTTGGAGGGCAAAACAGCCCGTTGGATCAGTTTATAGACACCGCCGGTGGGGAAAATAGCCCATTGGCAAGGTCGCTAGACACCTTAGTGGGCAACACAGCTCCTTGGCAAAGTTGGTAGGTGGCTTGGGTTGGCAAAACAACCCATTAGCACAGTCACTGGGCACCTTCTATGGGCAAAACAATTTGTTCATATAAACTCTAGGCATCTTGGGTGGGTAAAAGAGCCTGTTCATAAGGTCACTAAGCACCTTCAGTGGGCAAAACAGCCAGTTGGTACCTTTGTTAGGCACCTTTTGTGTAAAAAATAGCCAGTTGGGTAACTTCGGTGAGAAAAATAGCCTGTTGGCACGGTTGTTAGGCACCCTAGGTCGACAAAACAACCCATTAGGCACCTTTGGTGGGAAAAATAGTTTGTTGGCAAGGTCACTAGGAACCCTCGGTGGGAAAAAAACCCGTTGGCACATTTATTAGGAACCTTTAGTGGGAAAACAGCCAGTTGGCCACCTTCAATGGGTAAAACAACCAATTAGAATGATCGTTATTCACCTTCGGTAGGTAAAACCACCCGTTGGTGCAGTTGCTAGGCACATTCGGTGGAAAAACAACACGTTGGCGCATCGTCAATAGTTAAAACATCTCGTTTGCATAACTTAGGTGGGCAAAATAACACGTTGGTACGATTGCTAGGCACCTTTGGTTGGAAAAACAGCCTATTGGCACAGTCACTAGGCACCTTTGCAGGGAAAAAAGTCCGTTTACACGGTCGCTAGGCACGTTGGTGGGAAAATAGTCTGTTGGGCACCTTCAATGATTAAAACAATCCGTTGGCATCGTCCTTAGGCACCCTTTGAGGGGAAACAACCCATTGGCACAGTCGCTAGGCACCTTTGGTGGGCAAAACAGCCAATTTGGCACAGTCTTTAGGCACTTTTGGTGGGAAAAAGAGCCCATTTGGTGGGCAAAACAACCTATTGGCACATTCACTAAGCACCTTTGGTAGGAAAAGTAGCCAGTTGTGCACCTTCGGTGGGCAAAACAGCCTGATGGCACAATCTCTAGGCACCCTCGGTGTGCAAAACAACCCATTGGCTTGGTGACTAGGTACATTCGATGGGCAAAACAACTCGTTGGAACGGTGGCTAGGCTCCTTCAGTGGGAAAAACATCCCGTTAACACACTTTTGATAGGAAAACAGTCTGCTGGCACGGTTGCTAGGCATCATCAGTGGGCAAAACAACTTGTTGGCATGGTCGCTAGGCACTTTCTTTGGGCACCCTCGATGGGAAAATGGTTTATTGGCACGGTCGCTAGGCACCCTCGGTGGGAAAACAAGACGTTTAGGGCACAATCCCTAGGCACCCTCGGTGGACAAAATAGCCCATTGGCACAGTCACTAGGCACCCTTGGTGGGCAAAATAGCCCTTTGGCACGCTTTCGGTAGTAAAAATAGCAATTTGGGCACCTTCGGTGGGCAAAACAACCAGGTTGCACCATTACTAGGCACCTTCGGTAGGAAAAATAACCCATTGGCACACTTTTGATGGGAAAACAGTTCATTGACACGATCGATGGGCACCAACGATGGGCAACACAACCCGTTGGCCACCTTTGGTTATTAAAATAGCCCATTGGCCCAGTCATTAGGCACTTTTTGTGGGAAAAACAGCTAGTTGCCACAACTTTGGTGGGCAAAATAGTCCATTTGCACAATCACTAGGCATATTTGGCAGAAAAAGCCTGTTCGTACACCTTTGGTGGGCAAGTAAGTCCATTGGAACAGTCACTAGACACATTCAGTGGAAAAAATAGCACATTGGTGCACCATCGTTGGGTAAAATAGCTCATTTTCACACCTTTGGTGGGCAAAATATCCAGTTGGTATGGTCACTAGGCCCCTTCAGTGGGAAAAGTAGCCTATTGGCATGGTCGCTAGGCACCGTTGGTGGGGACAAAAACTCATTGGCACAGTCACTAGGCACCTTTGGTGGGAAAATAGCCCTTTGGTAGGGTTGCTAGGCACCTTTGGTGGGAAAAACAGCCCGTTGCATACCTTCTGCGGGTAAAACAACCCATTGACACGGTCCCTACGCACCCTCGGTGGGCAAAATAGCCCATTGGCCCAGTCGCTAAGCACCCTTGGTGGCAAAAGAGCTCGTTGGCACATTCACTAAGCACCTTTGGTGGGAAAAATAGTCAGTTGGCCACCTTTAATGGGCAAAACAGCCCGTTGTATGGTCGTTAGGCACCCTCGATAGTCAAAACAACCTGTTGGGCACTTTTCGTGGGTAAAACAATCCGTTGTCACAATCATTAGGCAACTTTGGTGGGTAAAATAGCCCGTTGGCATGTTTGTTGGGCACCTTTGATTGGAAAAATAGCCAGTTAGGCACCTTCGGTGGGCAAAATAACCCGTTTACATGATCACTAGGCAACCTCGATGGGCAAAACAAGCTGTTGGTACGGTCCTAAGGTGCCCTCAATAGGTAATACAACCCGTTGGGCACTTTTGGTGGTTAAAACAGTCTGTTGGCACAATCATTAGGCACCTTTGGTGGACAAAACAGCTCATTGGCATGTTTGTTAGGCAGCTTTGATGGGAAAAACAGCCAATTGGGCATCTTCGGTGGGCAAAAAAACTCGTTGACACGATCGCTAGGTAACCTCAGTGGGCAAAACAAGCTGTTGGCATGGTCACTAGACATCATCGGTAGGCAAAACAACCCCTTGGAACGATGGCTAGGCACTTTTGGCAAGAAAAGTAGCCAGTAAAAGCAGCCAGTTGGCAAAATAGCCCGTTGGCACGGTCTCTAGGCACCTTCGGTGGGAAAAATAGCCTATTGACACGCCTTTGGTGGGAAAACATTCTGATGGCATGGTCGCTAAGCACCATCGATGGACACTTTTGTTGGCAAAACAGCCTGATGGCACAGCCTCTAGGGACCCTCGGTGTGCAAAACAACCAGTTGGCTTGGTGACTAGGTACATTCGATGGGCAAAACAGCTTGTTGGAACGGTGGCTAGGCACCTTCGGTGGGAAAAATATCCTGTTAACACATTTTTGATGGGAAAATAGTCTGCTGGCACAGTTGCTAGGTATCATCAGTGGGTAAAGCAACTTGTTGGCATGGTCACTAGGCACTTTTGTTGGGCGCCCTCGATGGGAAAATAGTTTGTTAGCACGGTCGCTAGGCACCCTCAGTGGGAAAACAAGACGTTTAGGGCACAATCCCTAGGCACCCTCGGTGGGCAAACTAGCCCATTGGCACAGTCACTAGGCACCCTTGGTGGGCAAAATAGCCCGTTGGCACGCTTTCGGTGGGAAAACAACCCTTTGGGCACCTTCAGTGGGCAAAACAACCCGTTTGCACCTTCAGTGGGAAAACTACCCGTTTGCACCGACACTAGGCACCTTCGGTAAGAAAAATAACCCACTGGCACACCTTTGGTAGGAAAACAATTCATTGACACGATCGATGGGCACCAATGGTGGGCAAAACAACCCGTTGGCCACCTTTAGAGGGTAAAATAACTCGTTTTCAAGGACACTACGCACCTTCGGTGGGCAAAATAGCCCATTAATATTGTCTCTAGGCACCCTCAGTAGGCAAAACAACCTGTTGGCATGGTCGCTAGGCACCTCAGTGGGAAAAATAGCCCATTGACGAGATCGCTAGGAACCTTCAGTCAGAAAAATAGCCAATTGGCATGTTGTTTAGGCCCTTTCAGTGGGCAAAATAGCTCATTGACAGGGTCATTAGGTAGTTTGGTGGGCGAAACAGCCTATTGGCACAATCGCTAGGCACCATCGATGGGATAAACAACCAGTTGGCATGGTCACTAGGCACCTTCAGTGGGATAAACAACCCATTGGTCAACTCCAGTGGGAAAAACAGCCCGTTGGCATGGTGGCTAGGCACCTTCGGTGGGAAAAACAACCTGTTGGGTGACTTCACTTGGAAAAACATCCCGTTGGCACTGTCGCTAGGCACTTTTAGTTTGAAAAATAAAAAGTTGATCTCTTTCAGTAGGTAAAACAACCCACTGGCACGGTCGCGAGGCACCTTCGGTGGACAAAACAAGCCTTTGGCTAAGTCGCTATGCATCTTGGTAGGGCAAAGCAGCCCATTTGCAAGGTCGCTAGGCACATTCAGTTGTTAAAATAGCCCATTGGCCCGATCGTTAGGCACCTTTTGTGGGAAAAACAGCCAGTTGCCACAGCTTTGGTGGGAAAAATAATCCATTTGCACAATCACTAGGCATATTTGGTGGAAAAAGCCTGTTCGCACACCTTTGGTGGGCAAGTCAGTCCATTGGCACAGTCACTAGACACATTCAGTGGAAAAAATAGCACATTGGCGCACCATCGTTGGGTAAAATAACTCGTTTTCACACCTTTGGTGGGCAAAATAATCAGTTGCTATGGTCACTAGGCCCCTTCGGTGGGACAAGTAGCCCGTTGGCACAGTCGCTAGGCACCGTTGGTGGGGAAAAAAACTCGTTGGCACAGTCGCCAGGTACATTTGGTGGGAAAAACAACCCTTTGGTAGGGTCACTAAGCACCTTTGGTGGGAAAAACAGCCCTTTGGTAGGGTTGCTAGGCACCTTTGGTGGGAAAAACAACCTGTTGCGTACCTTTGATGGGTAAAACAACCCATTAGCACGGTCCTTAAGCATCCTCGGTGGGCAAAATAGCCTATTGGCCCAGTCGCTAAGCACCCTTGGTGGCAAAAGAGCTCGTTGGCACATTCGCTAGGCACCGTTAGTGGGAAAAATAGTAAGTTGGCCACCTTCAATGGGCAAAACAGCCTGTTGTAGGGTCGCTAGGCACCCTCGATAGTCAAAACAACCTGTTAGGCACTTTTGGTGGGTAAAACAGTCCGTTGTCATAATCATTAGGCAACTTTGGTGGGCAAAATAGCCCATTGGCACGTTTGTTAGGCACCTTTGATGGGAAAAATAGCCAGTTAGGCACCTTCGGTGGGCAACACAACCCGTTTACATGATCGCTAGGCAACCTCAATGGGCAAAACAAGCCATTGGTACGGTGTTAAGGTGCCCTCAATAGGTAAAACAACCCGTTGGGCACTTTTGGTGGTTAAAACAGTCCGTTGGCGCAATCATTAGGCACCTTTGGTGGACAAAACAGCTCATTGGCATGTTTGTTAGGCACCTTTGATAAAAAAAATAGCCTACTGGCACGACTTTGGTGGGAAAACAGTTCGTTGACACGATCGATGGGCACCAACGGTGGGCAAAACAACCCGTTGGCCACCTTCGGTTGTTAAAATAGCCCATTGGCCCAGTCGTTAGGCACCTTTTGTGGGAAAAACAGCTAGTTGCCACAACTTTGGTGGGCAACATAGTCCATTTGCACAATCACTAGGCATATTTAGAGGAAAAAGCTTGTTCGTACACCTTTGGTGGGCAAGTCAGTCCATTGGCACAGTCATTAGACACATTCAGTGGAAAAAATAGCACATTGGCCCATCATCATTGGGTAAAATAGCTCGTTTTCCCACCAAGGGCGTTGGGCACCTTTGATGGGAAAAATAGCCAGTTGGGCATCTTCGGTGGGCAAAACAACTCATTGACAAGATCACTAGGCATCCTCGGTGGGCAAAACAAGTTGTTGGCATGGTCACTAGGCACCATCGGTAGGCAAAACAACCCTTTGGAACAATGGCTAAGTACTTTCGATGAGAAAAGCAGCCGGTTGGCAAAATAGACCATTGGCACGGTCTCTAGGCACCTTCGGTGGGAAAAATACCCCATTGACATGACTTTGGTGGGAAAACATTCTGATGGCATGGTCGTTAGGCACCATCGATGGGCAAAACAACCCGTTGGGCGCCTTCAGAGAGTAAAATAACCCATTGGTATGGTTGCTAGGAACCTTTGGTGGGAAAAATAACCCGTTGGCATGGATGTTAGGCACCTTTGATGGGTAAAACAGCCTGTTGGTGCTATCTCTAGTCACCTTCGGTAGGCAAAAAAGGTCATTGGCATGGTCGCTTAGCACGTCAGTGGGCAAACCAACCAGTTAGCATGATCGCTAAGAACCTTTGGTGGGAAAACAGCCTTGTAGGAAGGTCACTAGGCACCTTTGGTGGAGAAAAAAACTTGTTGGCCAAGTCCCTAGGCACCTTATATGGGCAAAACAACCCGTTGATACGATCGCTAGGCACCCTCGATAGGCAAAACAACCCATTGGGCACCTTTGGTGGTTGAAACAGTCCATTGGCATAGTGATTAGGCACCTTTGGTGGCCAAAAGAGCCTATTGGCACATTTGTTAAGCATAAAACAGCCAGTTGGGCATGTTGGATAGACAAAATAACTCACTGACACAGTCACTAGGCAACCTCATTGGGCAAAACAACCCATTGTCATTGTCATTAGGCACCTTTGATGGGTAAAATAGCCCGTTGGCACGGTGGCTTGGCACATTCGATGGGAGAAATAGCCTGTTTGGCACCTTCGGTGGGTAAAACAGCCCTTTTGCATGGTCACTAGGCACCTTCATTAGGCAAAACAGCCCGTTGGAATGATGGCTAGTCAGCTTCAATGGGAAACATAGCCTGTTGGGCACCTTCAATTAGGAAAACAGCCCGTTGGCATAATGACTACAAACCTTTCATAGGGAAAACAATCTGTTGGCATATATTCAGTGGGAATACAGTCTGTTGACATTAGTTCGGCACAATTGGTGGCTTCAACCACGTTAGGCACCTTTTGGGAGCAAAATAGGTCCTTGGTAGGGTCGCTAGGCACCTTTGGTGGGCAAAATAGCCTGTTGGCAAGGTTGGTGGGCAAAACAGCCCTCTGGCACTGTTGCTAGATAATCTTGGTAGGCAAAATAGTTCATGGGCACCTTCGGTGGATAGAACAGCTCGTCAATGCAGTAGCTAGGCACCTTTGGTGGACAAAACAAGCCTTTGGCTTAGTTGCTATGCACCTTGGGTGGGCAAAATAGTCCATTCGTAAGGTCACTAGGCACCTTCGTTTTTTAAAATAGCCCGTTGGCCTGTTCGTTAGGTACCTTTTGTGGGGAAAACAGCTAGTTGCCACAACCTTTGTGGGCAAAACAGCCTATTTAAACACCTTTGGTGGGCAAGATAGTCCGTTTACACGGTCACTAGGCACATTTGGTGGAAAATCAACCCGTTCGCACACCTTTGGTGGGCAAGACAGTCAGTTGGCATGGTCGCTAGGCATATTCGATAGGGGAAACAGCCCATTAGCACGATCGCTAGGCACCCTCAATGGGCAAAATAGCCTGTTGGCACAGTCAATAGGCACCTTCAGTGGGCAAAAGAGCCCATTCAAAAAGTCATTAGGCATTTTCGGTGGGCAAATCAGCCAGTTGGCACAATCGCTAAGCACCTTTGGTGGGAAAAGCAGCCAGATGGGCACCTAAGATGGGCAAATAGCCTGTTGGCACAGTCGGTAGGCATCCTCGGTATGCTAAACAACCCGTTGGAACGATGGCCAGGCACCTTCGGTGGGAAAAATTGCCCATTGACACACCTTCGATGGGAAAACAATCCATTAACACGGTGTCTATGTTGGATCGCGTATGGTCCAAGTATTCACAATACGCTGCGAAAAAGACCATAACATAACATAATCTATAACCGAAAACATACAAGATGCGCAAAATACCTTTTCTTTTGACACGGATTGGTAGTTGTTTTTCATATTCGTAGACACTGCTACTCGCGAATGTCCTCTACCGGTATCCACACGAGGATGCACAATCTGGGCTGCGGCTATCGTGTGCTAGCACGTCCTGAAACTCTTTCGAATGCCGCACGGTGATCTCTCTGATGGTGGCTAGGGTTTCGTACTAATAATGGTGTC
>JAOQML010153878.1:0-14083 GCA_027568935.1 Erythroxylum urbanii | reverse complement strand
AAGTGACATGTCAAAAATGCCCTCAATTCATTCTTAATGCATTAATTTCACTAACTAGTGAAATAAAATCCTACTAAGAATGACATAAATAATTAAACTCCAATAATAATTCTATCATATCCTCATAATTTAGTTAAATCATGCTTAACAACTCCATTCATTCTAGGGCAAAAATTCAAATTCCATAGAATATCACACTTAACAAAAATATTTTGGGGGCCAACAAATCTAGGAGAAATATTTTTAAATGAACTGTTATTCTCTGGATAGATGAGGCCGATAAAAACATTGTCAACATATGACGTAACATTATTATCTTTTAAATGGCTTCAACGATGTCAACCTCTATTATACTTTCATTTCCTTCTTTTAGTAGAATTACAACCTGAATTACAAAAGACCATTACTTCATTATGATAAGATATGAGGGATATATCTCTTGGAGAAATTTATCAACTTGTCTTAGCTTCACTTGACAAGCTTTGTGATCAAAAAGTGTTTTTCAAAAACATGATTTACGACGGTCATTTATTGAAAAAGGCTTGCAAAAAGCCTTATTTGGAGATCAAGTGTAAGGAGGAAAAAGATTATGAATGTCATACAAAAAAGAAGCATCATCACAGAAAATTCTCCTACAAGAATTCTCATAGATCCTATATTTCTCATGAAGCAAATTATAAGCCCTTTAGACGAACAAAACTACACCGATTTGTTAGATTCTTTAAATGAAGAACTCACCAAAAAAAGAACGCAGATTGATATTTTATTTGTGGCAAGTCAAGACATTATGCTCACCATTGACCTAATAAGACAAAATAGATGTAAAACTCTTAGAATCCATTGAAGCTGTAATGCCTATCCATGATAATGGAAATATTGAAGATCTTATCAAAGAAAAATATATTGGAGATAAAGACACAAAATTCACTCTTCCAATCGACTCTTCTGAAGATGAGTATGAATCTTCTAATACCTAAATTTCTAATGATCCTGAAGATGACTTGCTATACATGCTACAGCAAAAATGTTTGCAAGTAGCTTCTAAGAGTACCAATATGCCTTGTCTTTATTTCCATATCCAATTATTATAGCAAGACAAATATGATAAGCCAATTAAGGCTATTGGGTATATGGACATTGGATCGTGTCGAAGGATTATGAAGCCCAACATCTTACCTCCTGATGTATGGATTTCACATGGTGAATATTTCACTATTGCTGATGGAATTCATTCAAAATTGGGATTATCACCAAAAGGAAAATAAGGATCCACTTCTTCCCTAATTGTGTAGTTTGGACTAAAGTTTTTGAAAGCCATTTACCAGGCTAGATATCTTTATAGGTATGAATATTTATTGTAAAGCACCTCCATTACAAATCCTACCTATAGGAATTAAGTGTCGAGCTAACTTCAGCTCTTACATAGACATAAGAAGTGTGTTTGAACTCATTCAAGTTCCTCCTCCATATGAACCCCTATGGGACCAGCTTTTGGAACATTGTTTTGAGAATCATGCACAGTTCTCACACCCTAATCCTCTTTGGAAAAATCCTACTTTTTCATTCACCTTCTTTTTAAGAAGAATGAAGACATCAATCCTACCAAGGCTACTCATCCTGGTATGAATCTTGATGACTTGAAATTGGCACAAGAAGAATGTGTTATTTTACTCCAGCAAAGATTGATTGAGCCTACCAAATTAGATTGGGCTTGTAAGTTTTTTATGTCAATAAAAGAGTAGAGCAAAAACGAGAAAAAAAGAGGTTGGTGATCGATTATAAATCTCTAAACACATTCCTTCAGGATGACAAATTCCCATTACCTAGGGTCAATACACATGTCCTGTTTATCAAAGAAGCTGCAATCTTTTCAAATTTTGATTTGAAAGTAAAATTTTACAATTTGGAATTAACCCCCAAGAAAGATATAAGACAATCTAGCAATTACCTCACTCACTCAGGAAATCAATACGTCTCTTCCTTCCTATAACGGAGTATTCTTTCTATGCAAAGATCAATACTTCCTTTCCACCCATTACAAAGACTCTCCCTAAGACATTGGATGACATTGCTCTTATTCTTTGAAAGAGGTTGTTTTACTACCTCCATGTTGTCCTCACCACTTTAAATATTCCTCCACATCCATATTATTTTGATGTAAAAACTCCCTATCAGATTATCTACCGTCTCTACGATTCTCTTTCTAAATCAAGCATGTGGCATCTCTGAGCTTTATCTGCCCTCTATGCTTACTCAATTTGTCTTTCGCCACTGCATGTTTATCAACACCTTTTAAACCCAACCAATGCTAACTCACTTTTCTAGGCATTTTTAGAATGGTTCTAACCATTACAAAAATGGCACCTCCAACTTAGATAGATTTTGAACAAACATCAATTATGGGCTATTCCTCTCTCTAAACAAAAGACCCATTCTATTTTCATCATTCATGGTCTATATAGTCATACTAGTCATGGTTATATCTACACTATCAATCATTTCCAAAATTGGCAAACCATCACAGATTGGCCCAAGCAATAAAGATCTATTGAGAGATCTTTACTTTTTTCTAGACCATCTAAACCATTACTCAAAGACCACAATCCTACAACATGAACCTCTCTAGGACTATACCCAGATGTTTTTGCTAAACCAGAACCCATTTCTCCTTCTAACGGATATTGGACCTCTATAGTCCAGTTTGCCACTATGGGTTTCAACATTATGGTTGGCAAAGTACCATGTCCTCCTAGCTTTGAACCCAAAAGGCCTCCTAGATTTGATTCTAGAAGAACGTTTAAATTGGTAGAAAGTTTTACAAATCCAAAGCCCAACACTAACACTGGGCCTAATCTTCCCGATTATTTCTAAGATTCTTAGGATCCATGGCCTCCTGCTTGAACTGATACAGAAATTGATTACTTTATCTAAGCCATGGACAAAATGGATGAGGACATATCAAACTCAGATGATGACAGTGGTGGCCCACGATCTCTTTGCATGTCCTTATTGATTTGATTCCTTTTTTTTCTTTTTAGTATCCTTTAGGAATATTATTGGGACCCAGTGTTTCCCAATAATTCTTCTGTTTACTTTTACCTTTGTATTTTTGTGTGCATTATTATAGTATGGGAATATTTTCCCTAAAGTTGTTTGTCTCTATCCTCCTTATTTAGTTTATAAAAGCAATACTTCCTCCTTCATTGATTATTAGAAAATCAATAAAAATATTGTGTGTTTTATATTCTATGGCTTCTTTCTAAGTTTTTTCTCTTTTGAAAGCTTGATTCTTGAATAATATAGCCACAGTTTTACAAAAAGACAAGTATGCTCTACATTTGCCTCATTATGAGGATCTTATATATCATAAAGTCTTAGATTATAGATCCTATTCGAGATCTTTATTAAACTGGGAAAGATTGAACCATTTAGATTTCTAAAATGCAAGCCTTGAGAATTGATGCTCGTGAGAAGAAGGGCCTATTTCTCAACTAACATACTTGAAATCTATACTATAGTCAATCTTCTCTTATAGATGATCTGTTTTATAAACCACTTAAATGATATATAAGTTGGAAACCCATGATGTAGCTCTGTTGAGGCTTATTGGTAAGATATTCCACAAGCTTAGGATTCATAGAGAGAAGATCCTTTCTCAGTTCATATGGTATAACAATGCCACATACCTTGGTGATGTTATCTTGGTGTGCCCTGTGATCAGGTGTAGCCCTTGTAAAAATTGGGCTTATCACCAAAAGGAAAATAGGGATCTGCTTCTATATATATATACCAATTATTAATCATTTGGTGTAAAAGAAAAACATACCAGTTGACTAGTTATCTTATTAAAACAATTTAGATTAAAGGTTTTAAATATTTAGACTTTGTGTTTGTATGGATGGGAAATGAAAATATTGGTCTTTATCTATACATGAAACAAAAGTTTATGGTGAATTTAAGAAATTAAGGTAAGCAATTTTACTCTTCAAATATATTTTAAATGTTAATGTCTTCAACTTGTGGTTGCTAAGTTAAGATAGGAGGATATAAAATTGATATAATATAACTTCATAAGATAAAACAAATAAAAATATACATATTTGGTGCAAGAGTAGGAGTCTTCAGACTTGGCCTTTGACATAATTGTTTTGAGAAGTTTTCTCTTCTTGCCTTTTACCTAATTGTTATTTTTGGTGATTGTTTTTTAAACACTTATATTGAGACTACTTTCTCCGCCTCCCTTTTTCTCTTTGGTTAATAGAAACTTCAAACTTTGGACAGTGCTTCAAGTTATCCTTCCCTCCTTTTCCCTTGAAGACTTCCCTCCTTTTAGTTTTCCCCTTATTCCCTCTTTTCATAACTATCTAGTAGCTAGCAATCCTAGTAGCCTTATAGGAGCCTCAAAGTAATCTTTTGTAATATCACCCTTAATTGAAAATTTGTACTAGGTAAACTTACCTCCTCCACTATTTATTAAAGCCCTACAGTAGTTAAGGATCAGGTTCCCATTGTCTCCCCTTTAATGGACATTCTTAAGGAAAGGAAAAAAAACTCATTTTATTTGATTATAGTAGGGTTCTTCTTAGGTATGAGGCCAACCTTTCCAGTCATTAGGCTTTGGGAATTAAAGTAGCAGAAAGCTAAGGGCCCTCTAGATGTTATACTTAATGAAGATCAGTTGTTCCTATTTTAATTCTCTAGCAAGGACAAAATTTAAGAGGTGATTGAAGTAGGACTTTGGCATTATAATAGCCATCCAAACTTTCCACAAATATGAAAACTAGGTATTAAATTTAAAGAGGTGATGCAAAAATTGGCCTCAATATAGGTTAATTATCATAAAATGTTTCTTGAATATCAGTCAATAAAAGGTTTAAGTTTACTTACATATCTTCTACTATGTAGTGTCTAAGGCCTAGGAATGAGGATTCAGGGTCATGCTTCTTATCAATTTAATAAGAAGTTAAGGCCATTAAAATTGAATTAAAGAAGCTTAATCTACTTTTTTTCGAACAAATCTAAAGAATCTATTGACAAAGTCAGGGAGACTTGTATGATCATTTAGGAGATACAAAAAAGCAGATGGAAAAAATAGCATTATATGATTATATGAAAGCCTTGGAAGAATACACCTCCTTAATTATTAAATGATTATATGAAAGCTTTATAGGAATACAACTCCTTGTTTGCTGAATGATCAAGGTATGGTATTTACATGTCAGAAAAAGTTTTTGAATCATACTAAGGTGTACCTTGAAAAAAAGATGAGAACTTTAAAGGCTTATGTTCTCTCCTTATTAATTATCATAGATTTTATCCTAAAACTAATCTCTAGCATCCAAAGTGAATGTTATGCAAGCTTGTCTTCTTTGATGATAGGGCTTTACATTCCAGCAGAAATATACTCCGTAATAGATAACTCATTTAGCTTTTGTAGATGATCTCTTTTCATTCTATAGGGCTAACAACTCTTTAATCTCTTTGTATAATAAGATCATTAGAGGAATTCAATTAGCTTTTAGGCTTATGTATTAACAAAGAGAAGAGTTTTTAATAGTATTTATGAATCATGCACAATCTACTCTCCAATACTAGCTTCTAAATCCCTAACATTCAAACATATAGGAGTCCTTATTTCTTCTGAAAGAATCTCCTATTAGCAATGATGTAAAAATTGGACCAGATCGATCGGTTCAATTGGGTTAAGAGTGAATCGGGCTAGTTTTCAGTTTAGTTTTGACTCTTAACCCTTATTAATAAAAACCGATTGGTTAAATAATAAACCGGTTGGTTTTCTCTTAAACATGAACCATCTTGCTAATCTAACCTAAAAATCATATCTTTTTTTGTTCCCAATAACTATAATAATTTTTAAATTTGAATGACTATTATGAAGGGAAAGATACAGAAAGAGCAAGAGACGGTGAGAAGGTTGGCAGTGAGAAGGTCAGGAGTCATGTCATGGAAGAAGCCTCTTGGCTTGTAGTCTACTCCAGCAAAGAGTTAGGAATGGCGGTTATGGAGGAGGACGATAGTGGGTGGTGGTTTGCACTAGAGAAAGATGAAGCAGAAAGGAAAAATAGTAAAAAAGAAAAAATCAAGAAGCAAAAGAGAGATAGAGAGTAAGGTTGGCAAGCACTGAGAGAGAGTCAGAGACCTAAGTGCACTAAACATACCTTAAAAAACCAACATAGTTAAAGAAAAGCCCATTCACAAATAGATGGTAAAGAGAGCTCCTCAGAGAACGGATCGGAGGCCACTGTTGGCTTAACGCCGGAGGAGGTTGATCAATTGGATTGCAGTATCAAGCGCGCCTAGAAGATTGGCATACACAATTAGTCTAGTGCACAGGTTATGGTTTCGCCTGATGAGGAGTAGAAAGGGGATTCGACTGGGGAATGACGAAGGGTAGCACCTAGGGCACGAGGTGTGGGATACTGTGAGGGACCCTGTTGGGAGCAGGGAAAGAGTTTGAGAACAGCCAGGTTTGTTTTCCTTTGGGAGTCAGAGAAGAGGATGAGAATTTGTTGATTGATCTAACAAATGAACTATGTCCACAGATCCTCGCAATGGAAGTGGAGATGGTCGAGTTCTGTGCAACCTGAAAGGATGCCTTGATCTTGAAGGTCCTTAGGAGGAATATGGGCTATCTCACGTTGAAAAAATGATTGGAGCTGCTGTGGCAAACCAAGGGTTCTATTTCATTTACTAACCTCCCAAATGGTTTCTTTGTGGTGAAATTTAAGAATGTGGAGGACCGAGAGATAGCGATGTATGGTGGCCTATACATTAGTTAGGGGCACAACCTTCTTTTTTGCGAATAGACATCGAACTTCCATCCAACCGAGGCAGTGTTTGATAAAGTGTCCATTTAGGTGAGGATTTCAGACTTGCCGTTAGAATGCCAGCGCGAGGTTATACTCAAGAGGATCGGGAGAGGGCTTGGTCAGACATTATGGAATGATCATCATATGGCAGCCGCTGCCCCAGGCAACTTTGCACATATATGCGTTGAAGTGGAATTGAATAAACCGTTGAAGCTATTGATGGAAGTTCTTGGCAGAGTGTATGGAATAGAGTACGAGGGCATTACTCTCATATGTTTTTGTTATGGAAAGGCCAGACATTGGTGCAAGGGCTGTAGGGATCATCAGGCAGCACCAACCACGGGAGACCGTAAGGAAGGGGAAGCTCCCACGGCCAACAAAGGGACCACTGTTGGCAATGACAAGCTGTCGGCAATTGTTGGAGAGGTGTTTGACCCTTGGATGATAGTACAGGGCAAGTCAAGTAAATCGATGGCAACTTCCAAAGGGAGCATAATTTTGCGAGGGAAGTTTGTTCATGATAAGGGTATTCCTAAAAATAATAGGGGCTCGAGATTCACGGCTTTGAATGTGGCAGATAGGGAGGAACATGTCGCTGTTCTTGAGTAAGGGTGACTCTTCTAAGGGGGAACAAGGAAAGATGGAATGGAGGAGAAGCTGGAAGGACATTGCATGGGATATGGAAGTGGTCTTCCAGGTCAGGCCTCTTGACGTGGGCCAGTAGATTGTATGGCCCAAAAAGATCGGACCCAAGCATCTGTTGTTTAGGCCTTTTTAGAGTGGAGTGACCCATCGAGCTTCTCTACCTGAGAACTCTCCAAAGTCATGGTGCCGACGCAGCCAAACTCTCAATTGCAGGGGGTTTTCCTCAGCTTGGTCATGAAACTCAAGTGGCTAAAGCAGAATTAAAGATTGACCCGATTATCTCCAAACACCACAACGACAATCCTATAGGCTCCTCTCACGAGCTCATGACCAAGCCAATTCCTTTTCCATCGGTAGCGCCAATGTGGCATCTTAGTGGCCTATAGGACGGGACAAGGGGGATGCAGGAAGGGAATGCTGGAGGAATACTAACATCTACCTCTAATGACAATCCGAAGGTATACCGATAGGCTTATAGAGGTATTCGTAGTACCCGAGATGCCACAAGAAAGGGACCATCTTCATGATGTTCAGGACATGGCCTAGTGTCGGGGTACTATCGTCTTCAGGCTTAGTGTCGGGGTACTATAGTCTTCGTCGGGCTCCTCGAGACTATATAAGGGAGTACTACCCGGCTATTATGACTATTCTTGAGCCACATATTAGTGGCTGGGAGGCTACCGAAGTTCACAAGTGGTTCAGGGAGTTTGAAGAGAAGAAAATCGAAGCGTACGGGTTCTCCGGGGGTATATGGGTTGGTGGAAGAAATCAGAGGTGAGACTTCATTCCTTCTCCTGCTTTCAGAAAGCCTTACATTTTTAAGCAGAATGGAGCCCTAGTAGGGTAGCTTGGGTTACCATTGTTTATGGCCACCTAAATGAGCAATTAAGGAGGACATTATGGGAGGATCTGTGAGGTCTCTAATTTGGCATTCAGGGTAGCTGGATTGTTCTTGGTGATTTTAAAGAAATAGCATCTCTCTCTGAGAAATTAGGGGGTGCACCGATGGACCCCATGAGTTGTGTGAGCTTTCAGTTAGTGTTAGATGATTGTAAGCTCATCAACTTGGGGAGTGTTAGACCCCGACTCCCTAGCATGGTTCCCAAAGAGATAACTATGAGAGAGTCTTTAAAAGATTGGATCAAGCAGTCGAGAATGAGGAGTGTGGAATGTCTTCTTTCCTGATTGTCTGGTGAAGGTGCTTGCTCAGGTTAAATCTGACCATCACCCAATCTTGGTGGATACTAAAGATGATGTCACTTTGCGAGGTAATAGAAGATCCTTCCGCTATCATATGGCATGGCAAAGGCATCTAGACTTCTATAATTTTGTCAAGCAATGGTGACATGACCTTCCGTTGGTTGAGGGAATTGACAAACTGCGGTAGCCATTCATCACGTGGAATAAAGAGGTGTTTGGGTGCATTCATCAATGGAATAATAAGCTTAAGGCCTAACTTGAAGGTATCCAACGTGCTCTGTAATTCAATCCTTGGAATTGTTACCTTCGGGATCTAGAGGTTAAACTTCACCTTGAGTTTGATGAGGTGTTGGCCCAGGAAGAAATATTATGGAGTCAAAAATCATGTTGTGACTAGATAAGGATGAGGGATCGCAACACGAGATTTTTTTCATTCTAAGGCTATTATCCAGCGAAAAGCCCTTCAAATTATTGATCTTTGACTGGATGGAGGGGATTGGTGTTTTGACAACAGCCAACTTCTATCATATATGGTGGACTATTTTCGAGGTTTCTATATGAAATGCCTAGATGTGCAATATACCAGCATTCCAAATGGCTTTTCGCATGCCCTGCTCTACTTACTTAACGAATTGGATCGACCTGTCGCCAAGGAGGAGTTGCATCGAACTCTTATGGGCCTAAATCCCCTCAAGGCATCAAGAAGTGATGGCTTCCATGTGGGCTTCTTCTAGCGACATTGGGAAATTATTGGCAACCAGGTGATGCATTTTGTGACTGAAGCCTTTGAAGGCTAAGGGTCAGTCTAAGAGGTGAATTGTAAGGCCCTAAATTGTACCCTAGTTGGAATGTTTCATTGAACATGTATTGCATATGTCTTAAATTTTGGTTTAATGAATCATACCTAGAGAATGGGAATTTATTGCCTTCATTAGAGACTTAAGGTATTAATGTTGGGCCGGGTCTCAAAATATATTTCATGGATATATTAAGCAAGGTTTGGTTAAAGATTAAGTGAAAAGAAGGCTTGTAAGTTTTTATTATATTGATTTTAATAAGTTCAAATCGTGCACAAGCATCCCTGTGTGACACTCGAACTTGTAAGTGTTGCCTAGACTATGTTGCTTTCCAGATGTGGTTCCTGAAGAGTTACCTGGACTCCTTCTTGAAAGGGAAGCGGAGTTGTCAATCAAAGTTATGCTTAACACTGCTCCTATATCCAGAGCATCGTATATAAGGACTCCTACTGAGTTAAAGGAGTTGAAAGAGCAGTTGCAAGAGCTACTGGATAAGGGGTTCATTCGACCCAGTATGTCACCGTGGGGAGCACCAGTCTTGTTTGTTAAGAAGAAGGATGGTACACTACTGATGTGCATCGATTACAGGCAATTGAATAGAGTCACAGTGAAGAACAACTATCCGTTGCCAAGGATTGAAGATCTGTTTGATCAATTGAAAGATGCAGGAGTGTTTTCAAAGAAAGATCTGTGATCGGGGTACTATCAACTTTAGTAAAGGATGTGGATGTACCGAAGACTGCATTCAGGACCTGTTATAGACATTTTGAATTCTTAGTAATGCCATTTGGGTTAACTAATACTCCAGTTGCATTTATGGATCTAATGAATAGAGTATTTAGGCCTTATTTAGACCAGTTTATTGTGGTGTTTATAGGTGATATCTTGATCTATTATAAGAATAAACATGACCATACTGAGCATCTCTGAATTGTGTTACAGACCCTGCAGGAAAAACAGTTGTATGCTAAGCTGAGTAAGTGTGATTTTTGGCTTCAAGAGGTGTCTTTTTTAGTACATGTTGTCTCTTCTCAAGGGATTAGAGTTGATCTTAGTAAGATAAAAGCAATTGTTAACTTGAAGCCACCACGAAATGTAACAGAAGTGAGAAGTTTTCTGGGTTTGAATGGTTATTATCATCGATTTGTGAAGGGGTTCTTAGCAATAGCATCCCCTTTAACTAAACTGTTACAGAAAGGAGTGAAGTATAAATGCTCTGAAAGATGTTAGAATAATTTTGATCAACTGAAACGTGTGCTTACTGAAGCTCCTGTATTAGTTCAACCTATTTCTGATAAGGAGTATGTTTTGTTTAGTGATGCATCTAGAAATAGTTTGGGTTGTGTTTTGATACAGGATGGAGAGATAGTTGCTTATGCCTTTAGGCAACTAAAATCACATAAACAGAATTACCCTACACATGATCTAGAGCTTACAGCAGTAATGTTTGCCTTGAAAATTAGGCAGCACTACTTGTATAGTGAATGGGGTAGAATTTTCACATATCTTATAAGTCTGAAGTATTTGCTTACCTAAAAAGAACTCAATCTGAAATAATGGCGTTGGTTGGAACTGTTTAAAGACTATAATTATATTGTGGATTACTATATGGCCAAGGCTAATGTTGTGACTGATGTTTTGAGTCAGAAGACCATTATAGCATTATCAACGAAGCAGAGTGAAAGGGAACTTGTGTCTGATGAAGCTTTAATAGCTCAATTAAAAGCAAGGCCTACTTTGAGATAAAAGATTTGTGATGCTCAGAGAGCCGATGATAAGTTACAACAACTTATCTTGGCTACTCAGAATGGTAAACAGTTTGATTTTTGTGTAAAAGGAGGTGGTGAATTATATTATAAAGATCAGTTATGTGTGCTAGCTAATGATGAACTAAAGAAAAAGTTGTTGTTTGAGGCTCATAATACAGTCTTTATTATGCATCCTGGTGGAAACAAGATGTATCAAGATCTGAAGCAGCATTACTGATGGTCAAGTATAAAACAGGATGTTATGGATTATGTATTTAAATGTTCGACATGTCAACAAATTAAAGCTAAACATCAGGTTCTGTCTGGTTTGTTACATCTATTTCTCAATGGAAATGGGATAACATTACTATGGACTTTGTCACTGGACTTCCTCTTATGCAGAAGAAGCATGATGTTGTATGGATGATTATGGACAGGTTCACCAAGTCTGCTCACTTTCTGCCTATTCGTTCTGACTACTCTATGGATAGGCTTGCAGATCTATCTGTGAATGAGATATGGAGACTGCATGAAGTACCGTTATCTATTATTTCTGATCATGATCGTCGATTTATTTCGAGATTCTGGAAAAGTTTACAAAAGGCTTTGGGTAGTCAAGTTAAGTTCAGTACTGGTTTCCATCCCCAGACAGATGGACAATCTGATCGAGTTATTCAGATATTAGAAGATATGCTTCGCGGTTGTGTTTTAAAATTCCCAGGAAGTTGGGATAAGTACCTTTCTCTAATGGAGTTTGCTTATAATAATAGTTATCAGACTAGCATTGGCATGGCACCTTATGAAGCTTTGTATGGTAAAAGGTATAGAACTCCAGTGTGTTGGACTAAACTGAGTGAAAACAAGATGAACGGGCCTAATATTGTGAAGGATACTGAAGAAAAAGTTCAAGTTATCCAACAAACATTGAAAGCTATCGGTGATAGACAAAAGTCATACGCTAATTTAAAAAGAAAAGATATTAAGTATCAGGTAGTTGATAAGGTATTTTTGAAAGTATTGCCTTGGAAACACATACTTCGGTTTGGGAAGAAAAGTAAGCTCAGTCCACGTTATATTAGTCCTTATGAGATTCTAAAGAGAGTTGGACCAGTAGCTTATCAATTAGCTCTTCCTAGAGAATTGGCCAAATTACATGATGTGTTTCATGTTTCGATGTTGAGAAAATATCTGTCTGATGATACACATAAGATTCCTGTGCCAGAAATTCAAATACAACCGGATTTAACTTATGAAGAAAGGCCTATGTCTATTTTAGCCAGAGAAGTTTGACAACTCAGGAACAAGCAAATACCTTTGGTGAAAGTACTCTGGTAACACTATGGACTCAAGGACAAAATTCTTTTAAGGGAGAGAAAACTGTAAGACCCTAAATTGTACCCTAGTTGGAATGTTTCATTGAACATGTATTGCATATGTCTTAAATTATGGTTTCATGAATCATACTTAGAGAATGGGAATTTATTGTCTTCATTAGAGTCTTAAGGTATTAATGTTGGGCTCGGGTCTCAGAATATATTTCATAGATATATTACGCAAGGTTTGGGTAAAGATTAAGTGAAAATAAGGCTTGTAAGTACTTAATGTTTATATTGATTTTAACAAGTTCAAATCGTGCACGTGCACCCCTATGTGCCACTCAAACTTGTAAGTCTTATATCTTTTGATTCTGATTTCCAAAAATAACAAACTTTATACAATTAGAAAGCTAAGATGATAAGCTACAACTTGTATGAAGAAAACTTTGTCAAATTTGGCCTAAATAAATACAGTTTATTGATGGTTTTTACGTTGACTAATTACTTGGTGACAAATGGCAGCATGTTGTGTGGATGTGTGGCAGCTCCTAAATGGGATAAGTGGAGAACATGCATGAAGCCATATGCTATTACCATTTTATGACACCTAGCATTGGAGGAGACAAAGTTCTGCTAAATTTTTCTGTATCGCTTAATTTTCTTCATCTTGTTCTCTCACCACCGAACTCTCTCATTCACTCACACCTCCTGGAAATTTTTGCATGCTTTTTGGATCATCATCTTTACTTGATGTCTTTACATGCTACTGCACCAAGGAAGTTAGATTCTGCTATTTTCTATGTTGCTTTCCTCTTGGTCATCTTAATCTTGGAGTTGTGATATTTTCTCGAAAGGCTAGAGTGGCTTGCTCATTGAAGTAGGACATTGTATTAAAGAAGGTATGGGAATAGTAATCTTGATTACATGTTATCTTATGAATTATTTGATGCTTGATTGGATAGAATATGTATGGATTTGTTGATAGTTGAGGTCTGGACATGAAATTGATGTATACTTGAGACATGACTAACGTGGAATTGTGGTGAAAAGGATGAATGTTGGAGTAAGGGTGTTGAAGGTGTAAAATGTGAATGAATTGTACTGGTTTCACTGAACGGATTTCACTGAACAGTCGTCGGTATTTAGGCTATAACTTGACCTATAGATATCCAAATGGAGTGATTTTATTTTGGATTAAACTAAACACATATTCCTACAAGTTTCATAAAGGAATGGAATTTTTTCTATCCTAAAAGATTATAAAATTTGGCCTAAAGTTGAATTTAGTATTCTATCATTGTTTGAGAATAGTCTGCAGTATTTGGGTATAACTTTCAAAATACTGAACCAAAATGCATGATTTGGATGTCATTAGAAACTTAATATATAGAGGAACTTTTGGTTAGAAGAACATAATGCCCATAAACCTCTTTTTTTATGTCAAAAATAGCCATACAAATCTGACTCGAAACTTGTCCTAAGAAATCTGAACTAATCTTGGTTGTGTAATTGTTGATATATATATACAGTTAGGACTTTAACAATGGTTT
>JAOQML010153862.1:0-14085 GCA_027568935.1 Erythroxylum urbanii | reverse complement strand
CTCTTAACCTTAACGTCCCAAAACATCACACGATCATCTTTCATGGAGGATTGGGTTGGGGGTTTAATAGAAAAAAAGATTCGAACACAAAGATGAGGGCTAGGTTCATTGTTAATGGAAGTTGGTGAGAAAATCGTAAAGTGAAGAATAGAAGGGATGAAGAAGATGAGAGTAAATCTTACAAATGAAAGATAATGGAGACATGGTCTTTTATTTGGACAATTCGTGAGAGTTAAAAAAAATGGAGAGTAAAGTAATGGTGAGTGGTGAGTGTCATGACACATGGCATGACACTTGTCACTTAAATAATCAAATATATATATATTTCTTATCTTAATTCTGCACAACATGTAATAACTAGTCCATTTGACTCCCAATTTCTAATCTAATTGTCTCTCAAATTTCAATGACTCAAATCAATAAATCTAAAAATCATTTATCTAAATTTTCAATGCCATTGGGCAGTCATTTTTACTACCAGTAAATCATTATTCTGCCACTTGGCATTTTTCCTAGTCCGAAAATTACTCTGAAATTTCCAGAAAAATTTCTAAAATTTTCCGAAAATCAAAAAATCAAGATGCCCCTCTCCAATACAATTTTTTATACACACAAATCATATTTATTCGCAATCACATTTCTTCACACTTATACCGGAAAATGTCATGAATGCATGTACAGTCATTTTCATGTGCAAAATGTACTCTTCGCATGTATGTGTATGCATAAACATATAGAGGCACTTCTAAATGCCCATGGACCACTCAAAATTACTATTCTACCCTTCCCATTGGTGATGGGATGTTACATCTCCAACATGAGTAGTTTCACCGAGTTAAGGGCTGCTTCGATCAGAATTGAGCAGCTACTGAGAGAGGGACAAGTAGAGTCTAGGTAAAGGTCTAGATTGAAAAGGTTCAATGAGATTTAGAGTGGTTCTGGTAGAAGATTCAGTAAGCGCCAGAACTGAACTTTTAGACCACCGACTAGATCAAGACAGTCTGGATTCAGACAGAGGGGTGGTTTTGTATAGTTTAGCAGTAGAAGAGGTTCAATGTAGAGTTAGGTACCTCCTTGTGAGCACTGTGGGAAAAGCATGGTGGTGAGTGCTAGACATTATTAGGAGCCTATTTTTGACGTGGTTCTCTAGATCATAGAATTAGAGATTGTCCTGTTGTTGCTAGAGCCCAGTCAGGTATGAGAGGGGGATTCGTGAGTGAAGCTACAATCTAGCAGAGTCGAGGTAGTAGGACTGGAAAGAGAGGATGTGGTAAAGGTAGAGTGAGCACAGTGAGTCCTTTTGTCAGGACTAAGGTACGGAGAAGCTGACCGCAATCTCAGGCCCAAGTCTATAGCATGACTAGGCTGGAGGCTCAGCATTTTCCGGACGTCATTGCAGGTGCGCTACTTATTTATTATCATAAAGCATTTGTATTGCTAGATCCAAAATTTACGCATACATTCATCGTACCGCATTTGGCAGCTAAGTTGCATTGAGATAGAAAGTTACTACAATATGGATTAGAGGTTTGTACACTAATAGGTAGTACTACAGTTATAGGGGAGGTCTGTAAGAGGTGTTTTATTCGGATTGATTAAGCAGAATCGGAGGCATATCTGATTATAATATAGCTGAGAGAAATAGATATTATCCTAGGCATTGATTGACTCTCTGCTCATAGAGCTCTTATGAATTACTATACCAAGGAGGTAGTATTAGAATCTCCTGGTCATCGAGAGTGATTTTCAGAGGAATTAATCAAGCAGTGCCAGCCAGGTTGATATCATCTGTGAGTGCATTGAGGTTGATGCAAGGAGGATGTGAGGCTTATTTAGCCTACGTCATTGATAATAAAGCTGAGGAGAATGTGCAGGACATTCCCGTAGTTAGGAAATTCCTGGATGTGTTTGTCACCAAATTACCTGGCTTACCTCCAAATCGGGAAACATAGTTCATAATTGATTTAGTTCCACGTGCTGCTCCTATATCTATTCCTCCATATAGGATGGCACCTATAGAATTGAAGGAGCTGAGGGCTCAGCTACAGGAGCTGCTAGAAAAGGATTTCATTAAATCCAGTGTTTTGCCTTGAGGAACTCTAGTTTTGTTTGTAAATAAGAAAGATGGGATTTTGAGGTTATGCATCGATTATAGGCAACTGAATCGGGTGATAATGAAGAAAAAATACCCATTGCCTAGAATTGATTACTTGTTTGATCAGTTGTAGGGAGCTCAGGTATTCACTAAGTTGGATTTGAGATCGAGGTACTATCAGTTGAATATAGCAGAGGCTAATATACCTAAAAGTGCATTCAGGAGCAGGTATGGGCACTTCGAGTTTTTAGTAATGCCATTTGGGTTATCTAATGCCTCGACATCATTTATGGCCTTGATGAATAAGGTGTTTTAGCCCTATCTGGATTGCGCTGTGATAGTATTTATCGATAATATTTGGTGTATTCGAAAAGCAGAGAGAACATGCTGAGCATCTAAGAGTGATTTTACAGATCATGAGAGAGAAACAGTTGTATGCCAAATTCAGTAAGTGTGAATTTTGGCTGGATCAAGTAGTGTTTGTAGGGCATATAGTGATTGGACAAGGTATACAAGTGGATCCAAAGAAGATAGAGGCAGTAATGAATTAGAAAGCTCCGAGGAATGTGTTTGAAATCCAAAGCTTCCTAGGATTGGCCGGATATTACCGAAGGTTTGTCAAGGGGCTTTCTTTGGTCTCAGTCCCTCTGACAAAACTTCTAAGGAAGAATGTAATATGCAGATGGAATGAGGAATGTCAAAAGAGCTTTGAGGAGATAAAGTATTAGTTGACTACAACACCAGTGTTGACTATTCAATCAGGGACCGAAGGATATGTGGTATATAGTGATGCTTCACTTCAAGGATTAGGATGTGTATTAATTCAGTATGGCAAGGTGATTGCCTATGTATCGAGACAACTAAGGTCTTCCAAGATTAACTATCCAGTTGCTCTAAAGATATGGAGGCACTAAAGAGACATTCGAGATATACACAAATCATAAGAGTTTAAGGTATCTGTTGAGTTAGAAGGAATTAAACATGAGACAGAGGAGATGGATAAAGTTGTTGAAAGACTATAACTGCACGATTGAGTATCATCCAAAGAAAGCTAATGTGGTGGTTGATGCTTTGAGTAGGAAGTTAAACACCAGTGTAGCTCAGATTCAGTTATCAAGGTTACCGAGCTTAATTCACTTGAGAGCTCTGAATGTGGGATTGAATTTGGAACAAGATGAGGCATTAATTTCTACATTGAAGTTAAGGCCGATGCTACATGATAGAGTCAAAAAAGTCTAAAGGAAAGATCCTGATATGGCGAAGCTTATAGAGAAAGTGAAGATGAATCTGGATTTTGAGTTTGAGTTGAGAGATGAGACATTGTGGTTGAAGCAGAGGCTGTGTGTGCCAAATGTGCATGATCTGAGAAAGGAAATTCTTAAGGAAGCTTATATGGCCACCTATCTTATGCATCCTGGTATTACTAAGATGTATAACATGCTGAAGCAACATTTCTGGTGGATCGGAATGAAAAAGCAAGTAGTGGAGTATATTTCTAGGTGTGTGACATGCCAGCAGGTTAAGGCTGAGCACCAGGCTCCAGTAGGGAAGCTACATTCATTGCCTATTCCAGAGTGGAAATGGGAACAAATTACCATGGAATTTATTATGGGATTGCCAAGAACTCATAGGCAAAATGATGCTATATGGGTCGTAGTCGACTGATTGACTAAGTCGACCCATTTCTTACCAGTGAGAGAGAATAACTCACTAGATCAACTGACCCGAAGATATGTAAATGAAGTGGTCAGACTGTATGGGGTTCCAATGTCCATTGTATCGGACAGGAATCCTAGATTTACTTTAAGATCCTGGAAGAGCTTGTAGTCTGCTATAGGTACAAAGTTGAACTTCATTACTGCATTTCATCCTTAAACAGATGGACAGAGTGAGAGGATAATTAAGACTGTTGAGGATATACTTAGAGTGTGTGTATTGGAGTTTCAGGGAGCTTAGGATCAGTATATAGCATTGATAGAATTTGCATATAATAATCACTACCAATGTAGTATCGGAATGGCACCATATAAGGCGTTGTATGGCAAAAAGTGTCTATCACCTTTGTATTGGGATGAAGAGGGTTTGAGAATGGTTGAAGGCTCAGAATTGATACAAGATACTGTGGACAAGGTGAAATTGATCCGAAGCTGAATTAAAATGGTTCAAGATAGACATAATAGTTATGTGGATCAACATCGAAGGGACATGAAATACAGTGTGGGAGAAAGAGTATTTCTGAGAGTGTCACCTTGGAGAGGAGTTTTGAGATTCAGTAAAAAGGGAAAGTTGAGTCCAAGGTACGTTGGTCCTTATGAAATCATTGAGAGGATAAGACCTTTGGCATATAAGTTAGCTTTACCGAATGAGATGTCTCAATTACATAATATGTTTCAAGTGAGTATACTCCGAAGATACCAATCGGATCCGACACATGTGATACCGACTTAAGAGATTAAGGTTGCTGGTAACTTAAGCTATATTGAGGAGCTGATTAAGATAGCGGGATCCCAGATCAAGCCGTTGAGGAACTGAGTCATTACATTGGTGAAAGTCCTTTAGAGGAATCACTCAACTGAGGAAGCAACTTGGGAAACGAAAAAGCATATGAGGAGGCAATATCCCCACCTATTCGAACAATCAAGTAACAATTTTGAGGTCAAAATTTTTTTTAAGGAGGGGAGAATTGTAACTTCCCGTTATCCATGTTGAGGCTAGAATAGTAAATATGAGAGATTATCAAGAAATTAGAAAATGCATTTCATTCTCATGCATTATATGATATGCACGTACACATGAATATTGAATTTTTTATATATGTGAAAGGTGATTTTTATTGAAAATTATGGTTTTTATATGTTGAAAACTGATTTGGAGAGTGTATTTAGTGATTTAGAATTTTTGGTGAATTTTAGGAAAATTTCTAAAAATTAGGGAAATTTTTGGACTAGAAAAAATGCCAAGTGGCAAGACAATCGATAAATGGAAGTAGAATTAAGAATCAAATGATAGTGGAAATTTTTATAAATGACTTTGCAATTTAATGACTTATGTCAATGAAAATTGGGAGACAATTAGAGTAGAAATTAAAATTGATTGGACTAGTTAAACGAAAGAACCTAGTTTAAAGTTAAAAGAATTGGACATGTGGAAAGTGATAAGTGTCACTTGCTAGGCCATATCTTAATATCACTATTCTTTTAATTTTAAGGACCCTCCTTGTTTTATCTCTTATGATGCTTTTTAATTTAAAAGCCCATTAGGTGTTTTGTTCTTGTTTTCTTCATCTTCTATGTGACTTCTCCATTTTCTTTAAGCTTCTACACCTTCTTCATGAATTTTGTTACCAACCTTCACAAACTTTGAACCTAGCCCTCTTATCTTTCATTTGCTACTCTCATCTTGCCCACTTCTTCATTTCTCACTAAAGGCCCAACCTCCTAACCTCTATGATGATGTACATGAGTGACATGGAAAGTTAGGGCTTCTTGATGTGTTTGAAGACATCGAACAGAAATTAAGTAAGTATCTTGTTAATCTTCATGGTTTTGCTAAATGAAGCATTTGTGATGATAATTTAGTGTTTAATGATCATGATAGAGGAGTTGAGATATGTGTAATGTTGATGTTGCAATAAATAGATGTATTTTCTGTTTTAATGTTTTAATGGTATTTATGAGTTGTTTTAAGGAAGGAATGAGAGACTAAATGGTGATGAAGAGCGTGCTGGAAAATGGTAATTATAACATTTCCACTGATTAAGCTTCTGTCTTTTAGCCATAACTTATTATGTAGTTATCTAAATGAGACACTTCTTAATTTGGATTAAACTAGAGATATATGGCTATATTTTTCATGAAGACACCCAATTTGAATTTTTTCGATAAGAGTCTCAAAAATTGACATGAAGTTGAGAACTGGGTGTAGTAAATTGGTGGATGAATGTATAAGTTTGTGTCCTATTTTGTGACTATGAAAACCATAAGTGATGAGTTATATGTAGATGTTATGAATTATGAATTAAGAGTTTATTGAAAATGAAAGTTAGGCTTACCAAGATATTGAGTTATGTCTTAAATTTAGATGAATTAAGATTATAATTAAAAGTGAAATAAATAATGAGAATTGGAGTTGAATATGTGTAGGAATTTAGAGTTGAAAGTGTATAAGAATATGTTCTGTTTTGATGTTTGTGATCAATCATGGAATTTAATTTTTGTGTGAATAATATTGAGCTAAAATGGAGTTATGAATAAAGAGGAAATGATGGTGTATTAAGATAGGAAAGATAGACTAAGCAAAAGAGGTGAACTAGGATGAAAATGAAGATGAAGTGTGCTAGAAATTGTTGATGGAGTAGGGCATAACGTGATCTGTGAATATTCAAATTGGATGGATTTCAATTTAGAGTAAACTAGAAGCATATGGATACAATTTTTATGAAGAAATTGAATTTGAATTCTGCTCTTATGGGTCTTAAAATTTAGCTTGAAATGAGTTTTGAAATAGGCTAATGCACTATCCTTGATTGAAATCGTGTCCTCGCCAAAGTGTCAAATGTACTCAGTCTGTGATATTTTGAGTATAACTCGTAGAATAATGAACCAAATTAAATGACCTTAATCTCATTAGAAACTTAAAACAAAGGAGAAAATTTTTCTAGAAGAAAGGATTGCCAAATTTCTTCATTTTCATTGTCATAATGATCATGTAAAGTTGCCCCAAAAGTTTGTTTTTAGAGAAATCTGGAATGATGAAATGAGTTATGAATTTTGATTTTAATGGTTTTATTAAGGTATGAACCATAAGTATAAATGATACTTAAGTGAGTTTGGATAAAAAAATACCCGGGATTGTCATGAACATGCATTGTGCATACTTCATATACATACATGTGCATTAATAAACAATTATAGTTGTGCCAAATTGTGATATATGCATATTGTGTGATATAGAGGAGCAATTAGATTGTCAACATCTAGAAGTTGCCGAAACTTCTAGGCATTAGCTTTAAGAATGACGTGTGAGTAACCTAGACGGTCTCACTCAATTAATTGTTTATGTGAGATCATGTTTGAATTATCTTATGAATGTGAAATTGATTATGTTGATTCAGGATAATTGATTGTCTGAGGAGTTTTATATTCGGTACTATATAGGAAGTGCTACTTGAATGTGAATTTGACTGACTATTTGTTCCCAACTTCAATGTTAAACGCCGCAGTAAAAGTCCGATGACAAATGTGAATAAGAAAGAGTGTGAATGTGACTGAATGAGTGTAATCATTGAATATGTATGATGCATTTCATTACATGAATGGATGAAAGATAATGGAAGTTGTGACCGGAGTCGCCAGTAAAAGAGCTTAAAGCTTAGAATGTAATAAGAGCCTTTGGCTCAGTTGTGCATGTACCCAATATCCACCAAGGTATATGAGAAATTAATTGATACAGCTCGGTATCCAGAAAGGGATATGAGCTAATAAAAGGACACTTAGTCACAACAAAGTAAAAAATGAAACTGAGTCACGTGCATTGCATTTATATTTGATATGTGTATTTTACATGAATGAAATGATCATTATGATTGTTCTGAAAGTGAAAGGTGATATTTTATGAATATGCAAAGATGTGAAAAATATGTTTCATGTATTGATGTGACGTATGAGTTCAATGAACCATCGATGATGGTTTACTCATTGAGAGACGACTTTAGCTACTGAGAGACGCTACAAGCAGTGTAGACTTGTATTTTTAGGAAAAAGAAGAAATGGCTCAAAGGTCGGCCAATTGGGGTTGGAAAGATTAGATAGACTTTTTCTATAATTTCCTCTTTCATGCAACATATTTTATGTTAGGCTATGATGATGTACATGTATGGATGTTTGAAAGATACATTTTATGGCGTTCGATTTTGTGGATGAAATGAGGAAAATTTTGGTTTTAAAATATTCTGACTTTCTTCATGATGTTTTATAAGAGAACTAAAGATAGATGATGCCATGTTAAATGAGTGTGGTGATTGAACGTAGAGCACCATTATCATAGGTTATGCACTGGAATGTCCACAGGGTGTTCCGGTATGCACCCTATAGTGATGGGATGCTACACATTAAATGGGAAGAAAATAAAAAATGCATAATTAATGATAAAAGAAAAGATACAAAACCAAATGATAGCATCCCTCAATCGTGTTGTGGCTCAGGCCTATCCAACAATGGAGGGTCCTTAGGTCATTGATCCTTAAAAGGTGGAGAGCTACTAACGAAGTACCCTCGCCAGATGATGGATGTTAAAAAGTAATGCCTTGATGTTGTGTATAATTTATAATGATTTTGCTTGCCTTTATATCTTTATTTTGATCTCAAATTCTTGTGTTTTGATCCAAATTTGAGATGAATTAAGTGAAATTGATATGAATATTGCATGAATGTTAATTGGATTATCTTATAAGTGTTGTAAAGAAATTAGAAGAATTATGCATGAAAGAATGAAATGGGATGTGAGCCACTTTATTGAATTAATTTAATTATGCATGTAAATGGTGTCACACCTGTGACTATACAAGTCATGGGTGTGACAATAGGAGACACATCCGTGACTCCCATGTCACAGGTGTGACTACCTCATGCATACTCATGATAACATTTTATTTAATGGTCCACCTTATTACGTGGCAATTGCAGGTGTGATGGCTCGAAAGCCTAAACCTAAAATGAGATTAAAAAAAAAGCCAAAAAGGGGCTGGTGATGGGAGGACTCATTCAAGATGCATTTTGGAGACATTTTGGGACACAAAATGGAGAGATAGAAAGAAGAGAACAGAGAGTAGTCATGTGAGATGAAGAAGAAGAATAGCAGAGAGGTGAAAATAGAGTTGGCATTCGGTTGTTTGGGTGATCATCAACCAAAAGCAAAAGTCAAGAACAAATGCCAAAGGCTTGAGAGTGGCAAGAAACCACTGCAACTCTCTCATCCGATCCTTGTTTGCTTATTATGTTCCAATCTGTTGCATTATTTCGTTATTGTTTTACTAGATTTACTCCTCTGTTAGTTGATAGACTCATACTTTGTTAAATTTTAGTGATTCATTTTGGTTATTCACTTGGTTTATAACTTTAATGCTTTTTTCATATTGATAAAGATAGGATTGAAGTATATCAAGATGATGAATCTTGTTTACTCAATGATGGGATGATTTTTTTTCTTAAGAATTAATGTAGTTAGTTTAGTCAAATGTGCATGATTGAGTTACTTTCTTATGTTTGCTATAGTTTATGAACTAAATGGATGTAAAAGTATGATCAAACTTTGCATCATTATGGTATTAAACGAAGGATTAGGAGAAGATATTTAATATGGAGCAAGAAAGTATAGACACTTAGGTCAAGAATTAGAAATATATTAACTTAAGTGGTAATTATGAGTCGGGTTTCCATAATTAATTTGGATGATAACTTGTCAAATAAGAAAGTTAGATTTAGTTCATTATTTGAGTTGATCTTAGAACCAACTATTAATTTTAGTAACACAATTATCCAATAATTTCCCCTTAATCATGCATTAAATTAGTGAAATTAATTCTTAAGAGTTTCCCACTTTGATTAATCTATTTATTTTTTCTTCCAGTTAAATTTGTTTACTTTTCAGTTTAATTTTTTAATTTTCTTTAAAACTTTCACTCAAAAAAATGGGATATAATGTTTAGGAATGCATTTGTTTTATTTTTGTTCAAGATTAATTTAAGTGAACCAATTTCACCTTCCTAAAAGACGGCCGTAGGTAATCAACTACAACTACCTCATATACTTGCGAGTAGGATAGACTAGTTATTTTTAGAACTTATTTTGGCATAACAAGTTTTTGGCATCGTTGCCGAGGAAGGTGTTTAGCATTTAGATTTAAATTAATTTTGATTGTTTTTGTTTGCTCCTGCATACTTGTTTTAGTGTGTTGTTTTGTTGAATTGTTTGTTATTGATTTAGCATTGCCTTAGTTAGTCCTTATTAGGAAGGAGGTCTTGAGGAACTGAACTCGTTTAGCTTATGCTATGAAGGAGATCTCTAGATAGTGAACCTCCCTTTGATTGATAACATACATTGAATACGAAGATCTCAAGGGGACTCTGATGATGATAATGAGTAACCCAAGCGTGAATATCATGTTAATAACCAAAAGATGGGTGAAAGGCAATTAGTAATGAAGGAGTATGCCCAAATAGTGATTGGTACTACCACTTCATACATACGTTCAGGCGAGGCAGCTAGAAACTATGAATTGAAAAGCATCCACTACAACATGTTGCCATCTTTTTATGGGGTTCCTAATAAAGACCCTTTGAACTTCATTCGAGAATTCTATAATACTCTTCAAACCTTCCTTTTGGATGATTCAAATGAAGATCAACTCAAAATGAGATGCCTACTATATATATTGAAGGATTAGTTAAGGCATGGCTGATGAACCTTCTACTTGATTCATTAAATATATGGGAGGAGGTGTACAACAAATTCATAGGAAAGTTATATTCCTATCAAAAGACTTCAGAGTTGCAGACGCAGGTAGCTACCTTCACTCAAATGGAGGGAGAGCCACTCCATGAGGTATGGGAACATTTCAAACTCTTGCTAATCCAATTTCTAAACCATCATTTTCCACTTGATATGAAAAACCAATTATTTTATGATGGAATAGTGTCAGTACATGATGGAAAATGCAGCAGCAGGAGCTGTGGGAGAGAAGATGGATGAAAAAATGTATGAAATCTTTGAAATGTTGGGGCCCAATTCTCAACAAAAGAGTATAAGGAGAAGAAGATCTAGAGTTCATAAAGTGAGCTTGAATTAAGAAATGGCTATATAGTTAGCTGAGTTAACAAGGCATGTAAAGATGTTAACTACGAGACAACCCCAAAACATTTCAAATCAAGAGGTATGTGATATATATAGAACTTGTGGTCATAGAGCTAATGTTTGTTCATACTTTTACAAACCTTTTATAGATGGGGAAGAACAAGTGAACTTATTTAACAGTTTTCAACCAAGGGAGTGAAATGATCCATTTTTGAATACCTACAACCCTAAATGGAGAAACCACCCCAATTTTTTATTGAAGATCAACAATCCACTAATACAACCCCAACTACAATACTAAAATTTTCAAAAGCCAAATTATTTCCAAGGGCAGTCCTCAATTTAAAACACATCGGGTAAGCTTTCTTTGGAGGAAAGTATGAATGCGTTTATTCAAGTAACTACTCAAAAGCAAGAAATGAACAATAAAAGATTTGATTCCTTGGAGACATCTGTGAAGAGGATTAAGATCCAAGTAGGGTAACTCGCTGCTCAAATGCATAACAATCAAAAGGGAAAGTTGCCTAGTCAACCTGAGCAAGCCCAAGCAATTACTGTTTTAAGAAGTGGAAGGGTGATTGATAAAATCACGTTGAGATTCTTCCTAATATTTTTTATGCTACTAATCAAGAGGAGGAGAGCCTCATAAGAGAAAAAGATGAGTAAAAGAAGGTAAGCAATGGGAAAGACATTTTTAGTCACATTCAAAAAGGTGAAAAACTTAAGCTTGACACCAAGGATAATGAAGGTCTAAAACTGTATAAAATGACAAATCCTTATTGATTACCAATTCTGTATCCAAGTCATCTTAAGGAATTGAAGCAAGATGAGCAGTTTTTGTACTTGTATATTTTTCTTTCTAAGGTTAACATTAATCTAACCTTGTTAGTTGTGATTAGGAACATTCCAACTAACAAGAAGGTGACAATTTTGGAAGTAGCAAGTGCAATTCTTCAACATCAATTACCACCAAAACAGAAAGAGCCAAAGAGTATTATCATGAAAGTATCAATGGGTAATAGGGATGAGGTTAATGGTAAGCTTGACTTTGGAGTAGGTATAAACCTTATGCCTCACCATATTTATGTCACGAACCAGAACTACATCTGGCATATGACAATCTCCACATACCTGTGCTAAGGATAATCATAGTGCCCTTACCTTGACTATGCAAGGCTAACTGAATATCTTTAAAAAAATTCTGCAGTGCGATGGCTATATTTTGAAATTCCCAAAATGAAAAACACCTGTAAATCAGTTTCAAACGCAATTCTATATTCACATTAAAACTTTGACACAACTTCTAGACTTTGAAGTCCTCTTAAGAGCAATCTCAACAACAGTAGAAATGTTCATACATAAAGTGATTTACAAACCATAAGACAGATAAGAGTTAATTTATAAAATTATAAAGTGTTTCAACATTACCATGAGCCACTATACAATAAAAATACAAAATAGAGACTACCGACGTACGATAACACCTCAAATATGTCAAAAGACTGTATGAACCACTTAGAGCTTTAAGCTCACCAAATTAACCTGCATGGTTGGAAAGCGGAGGGGGTGAGTACACTATGTATTCAGTGAGCGGGAAAAGGACATATATTACAAACAGAACATGGTACACACCAAAACGGTCTAACTAACCTAAGGACAGTTTTATGCATCTAACATAGTTATGACCACCTATGAAGTGAATATGAATGACATAGAAACAGATAGACATAGTCTGTGACTCATCCCATACTAGTTAGGAACCGCATAGGCCTAGCCTATTAATCACTTTTTATGAACATAGGTTCCATTTTTAGTACACAAGAGTAGAAAACCATCACATGTAAAGTCAAAACACGTAAGGAAGTCAAATCTCATAATAAGCCAAAATAATTATATGTGTCACCACTAGTCGGCCAAACTAGTGTACACACCCATCGAATGCCAGTGTTACCTCGGCTTTCATTTGTGGTGAGTCCAGACTACGATCGACAAGAGCATCATAACCCTGGGTGATGACCTAGTCGGAGACCAGATCTCTAGGTATGCAATCACCCATAAGTCCTATAGAATGGTGTCATTATAAGGACTGACTTTTATGTACCAATGTCAAGGGTACAGGGGTCACTTAATCTGTTATGCCCAGCATATGATTGGCCAATCGTTAACTCACCAATTTCAAATAAAAAAATCATATACAAATATTTAGTACTAAAATCAAGTAAGGTACCATGCCTTTATTTATCAGTCCAATCAATAAAATGGAACCTTGTCATGGCTCTAAGCCAAAAGAGAACACATACATGAAGCATACATGACTCAGTTATGCATATGTAAATTCCAAAACATTATTTCATGCAATGAAAGACATCTTTTTTGTCCTCCAAGTGCAAAGTTACTCAAAAATGTAGTTTCAGAAAATAAAACATTGTCTTTTGCACATTAATTTTTGATTTGTTGAAAACATTCCTCAAAATGTGAAATAAAAATATCAGTTTCACTCTAAGTGCAAAATTATTCAAAACAATGTTGATTATTAAAAATATAAGTTTACTAGCATCTATTTTAGATTAAATTCTACTTTGTATTACGTAGGTTCAAAATTCACATATAAGTCATTGTGCATTTCTTAGGTTGTCCTAGTCCCATTTGAGAGACATGTTTTCCCCAATTCACCTCAAAAGAAGGTGTACACTCCTTTGACTTCAACAATCCTTTGTACGAGCTCCTTAATGCACAACTCCCGACCCTTTATACATACAAATGTAATTTATTTACTACTCAAACATATAACTTATATTTATACACCATCACATAAGTGTATAAAACACAATATCACTATTTTTTCAAGCTATAGGATTTGGCCATTAAGCTTCTCACATGGTTACTTCCCTTGTTATTCACATATGTTTTCTTTTTCATTTTCTAAGGCATTTAATACCTTGATCTAATACTTACACATTTCAAAGCATAATTAAGCACATTTTTATCCAAGCACATTAGGCCACTATTCATCAATCTAAATAACAATTCAAGTTTACTCTAAGTAAACATGAAAGCCACTTTCCAATGCACACCATCAAAATCCTTCAATCCTAAGCCAAGTTCACTTAGGCATTTTATCAAACACCTAAAGGCATAAAC
>JAOQML010153817.1:0-14089 GCA_027568935.1 Erythroxylum urbanii | reverse complement strand
ATTCTAAGTAAGCACTGTAAGAATTTTCTCTCAGATTGTCTAGCTTTCTAACTTGTCTCAGATTTTCTAAGATTGTAAGATTGTAGCATCTTCGACTACGACTAATATTTATAGCCTTCGTCTCTAACTACTTCTTGATTCTTGATAACCGCTTCTAGGTAACCATCATTTAGTTGAGTTCTGTAACTAACTCTAATTGAATAACTGTTCTGATGTGTTAATCTATCTTCGTGGTATCGTCTATGTCTTCTTTGCTTCTGTGTTGCCTTTGCGTCTACGTCTGCATCTACGTCTGCGTCTATATTGCGTCTGCGTCTGCGTCTATATTGACTTTGCGTCTGCGTCTGCATCTGCATCTATATTGATTTTATATCTGCGTCTGCGTCTGCGTCTGCATCTACATTGACTTTACGTCTGCATCTGCGTCTACGTCTATATTGATTTTGCGTCTGCGTCTATATTGACTTTGCGTCTGCATCTGTGTCTGCGTTAACTTTGCGTCTGCACACTTAACACACTTGTCAAAGACGTTCTTTTGTTTCTAACATTATTATTATTTTATTGTCATCAAAAATAATCTTAACAATACAAACCAACTAACGTAGCACTATTCACAACTTCTTCTTCGCTGCCATATTCACTTTCGGATTCATTTTCACTCTAAGTTCTCATATAGAATTTCCCTTTTCTCTTTTTGGTGGTGTTAGCACATTCCACTTGTATATGTCCGAAGCCTTGACACTCATGACATTGAATTCTCTTCACTTTTTTCACCCTTTTGAGTTTCTACTTGTTGTTTGAAGTTGTTAATTAATGAACTCCCACCGCTTTTATAACATCCCATTATCCCACGATAAGGGTTAGAACCCTAGGATACTGTATACGAGGGATTATTGAGAATTTAAGAAGTGCATTTCATGCTCATACATATTATAGCATACACACACAAGTGAATATTCATGTTTGCACGTAATAAAATGATTATACATACATTCATTTACATTTTTCGAGTATAATTGATTTATAAATGTGATTTTGATATGAATGGTGATTAATATATGTATTGAAAATTTACAAGGAGGTGTATTAGTATTGATTTGGAAATTTTGGTGAAATTTAGAAATTTATGAAATTTTGTGTATTTTTGGACTAGGAAAAATGCCAAGTGACAGGATAATTAATTTATGATAGTAGAAATAAGAGTCAAATGGTAGTGGAAATTTTGATAAATGACCATAGGAATTATTGACAAGTGTCATTGAAATTTAAGAGACAATTGGGTTAGAAATTGGAGTTAAGTGGACTAGTTTTATAAAAGAATCAATTGTAAACCTATGGAGATTAGACATGTGGCAAGTGACAAGTGTCACTTACCAAACCATGCCCTACCCCACGATTCTTTTAACTTAGGAAGACCATTTAATTGTCTCTCATCTTTCTTTTTTCTTCCTCTCTTCATAATCTTCATCATCTTCTTCATTCTTCTTCTTTTTCATGATTTTGCTTCACCAACCTTCATATATGTTACACCTTGCCTTTATCTATCATTTTCTACTTTCCTCTTGTTGTATTCTTCATCTTGTCTCTAAAATCAGACCTAATCCACCTAAGAAAGTTGATGATCCTGAGCATGAAGGATTAGGGTTTCTTGGTGATTTTGAAGAAGCTTAAGAGTAAATCAAGTAAGTTATGCTTTGATCTTTATGGGTAGTGTTAGATGAAACTAATATGATGAGCAATTTAAAAAGGATGATCATGATCATGAAATTTGTTTTTGTGTTAACATGAGAGGTAATAGTAATAAAAAGATCATTTTTAAAATTTTTGTGAGTTAATGTTATACATGAGTTGTTTTAGCAAGAAGCAATTATGATGATAAAATTTAAGAGATGAATGATTATAAACAATGAAGTTTGAAAAATGATAATGTGTGGATGAAGAGGTAGATGAAGTTATGCCTTATTATTATGTTATAAGGAATGACAAATTATGAGTTCTAAGTTAATAAAAAGGTAGGCTATGATGTCTTGAAATGAGGTATATTAAAGTGATAGTTACAAATGAAATGAAGGTGTTAATGAAATAGAAAATGTGCAGAAACATTAATGATGAGAGAGTATATGAATATGTCTTATTTTTGTGGTTAAGGTTAATACCCTATATGATTTGTTTTGGTGAATGTTTAAATTGGTAAGTGAGGTAAGAATAAAAACGTTATGAACTTGAAATGATAGATTTTGACAATGTATGGTTTGATGTTTATGAATGAGACATAGTATGGAAGGAGATTGGATTTTCATGAATGATGAGATTAAGTTTGAAATGGTAAGTTAAATAAGTAGAATTTTAGAGTTTAATTCAATCAAATTGGTATTTGAATTAGTATGGAATGATGTTGTATTAAAGGTAGTGAATTATGGGAAATTTGTTGTGAAATTGGTGTTAGGATATGAGTTGAATTCGGATGAATGAAGGAGGAAAATTACAGGGCACAATCGTGGCCCTCACCCCAAAATCGTGACCTAATATAAAACGTTTCTGTCACGATCATGGCCCTTCCCCATGATAGTGGCCTAGTCAAAAAAAATTTATGTCATTGCAAAAGTTTTTGTCACGATCGTGGTCAGACCTATGGAGAGAAAGAGTTGTCTTTTGAGTGAAGTATGAACCAAACAATGCTATGGTGCTCCCATATGAGATATTTAGGCTTGAATAAGATCATGAATGAACCTAGTTGATGTTGAATGAGGTGTTTAAAGTGAGAAAAGGGTATTAGGTATTAAAAGGATGATTTGAAAATAATGTTAATTGTTTATAAGATGTGTATTAAGGAAATATACTCGGGAGTTGTCATTAAACATACATTATACATAACACATACATATGTGCATATGAATGAGTATTCATGTGAATGTGCAAAGTAGTAATGTGTAAGTGTGTGTGATTGTATGATATAGAAGAGCAAATTGAGCGACCGTTTCCAGATGTTGCCAGGACTTCAAGGCAATAAGCTAACAGGAGCAACCTGTGAGTAACCTAAGATGGTCTCACCTTGATTTCTTGTTTGTTAAATTTTGTATGGAATTATTATGTGATGTGTAAATATTGATTCCAGACATTATATGTTCGAGGTGTTTGATGCATGAATAAAACATTGGAAGTGCTCATTGAATGTGAATTTGACGGAATAAATGGTTCTCAACTTGTATGTTGAATGTCAGACCAAGGTCCGATGACAAATGTGAATGAGAAAGAGAATGTGATTGTGATTGATTGAACGTAATGATTGAATATGTGTAATGCATTTCATTTCATGAATGCATGAAAATATGAAGGCAATTATGACCGGAGTCACTAGTGAAAAAGAGATTAAAGCTCAGAACATGGCGAGAGCCTCTGGCTTATTATGTAAAATGAGCCTTATATCCCTAACGAATGTGGGACAATATTAATGAGCCCGGTATCTACAACAGATATAGGACAGTGAAAAAGGCACTCGATTACAACAACGTAATCAATGAATATGAGTCTCATGAATATTGCATATACACATAAATTTGCAAAACTCACTAAAATTGCAACGTTGATTTTTCAAGTTCGAGAGTAATAACTTAGCCTCTAAGACAACTTAGAAGAGATCTAGCACTACTTTTGGATAGAAGACATGGCTCAAGGGTCGGTCAGCTAGGACCGAAGGAATTAGTTAAAATTTTTGTATAATTCCTCATGTATGTAACATGTTTTGTAACAGAGTTGTAGGCTTTGATAAGTTGTCGATACTGTATATACATGAATGTTTTATGAAGTGCTAGATTGTAAATCATAGTTTATGAAATGAAATGAGCAAAATTTTGGGTTTTAAACATTCTGATATTTATGTTGTAATTTATGATGCCATGGGATAACAAAAAGTGATATAGATAGCACGCCATTTCCATCGGGCATGTGCAAGAATGTCTCATGAGCGCACGGACACGTGTTGGATGGGGTGGGGTGTTACAACTTTGCCTAAACTTGGGTCTGCCCTTTTTTACTTTCTTCAACTACTTACTGAAATTTCTTGTTAATAAAACTAGATCCTCATCTACATCATTCAAACCTTTTCTAGTTTCAGCTCGTAGTGCCAATCCTTCGTTCTTCTCTTATTTCCCCCTTAATAAATTCATTTCAAAGTTAGTAAGAATCTTAATTACGTTATCCAGAGACAATTCGTTTATATCATATGCCTCTTCGATGGATGCAATTTTTGGTATGAATCTTAAAGGTAGTGATCTCAATGTCTTCTTAACCAGTTTCAAATTAGAATATTTCTTTCTAAGTTGATGTATTTGATTCGCTATGTCGCGCAATCTTTCATGGAAGTCTCCAATCGTTTTACTTTCATCCATCTTCAATTCTTCAAATCTCACAGCTAACATCTAAAGTTTCGAAGCTATCATAGATTTTGATCCTTTATGTATAGTTTGCAGAGTATCCCATGCTTCTTTTCCAATTCACAGGCTAATATCATAGCAAAGTGACCTTCATCAACTGCACTGAAGATGGCATGCAAAGCTTGAGAATTTCCAAATGCTCTCTTTTCTTCAGTACTTATCTCAGATGCATCTTTAAGCATTGTTTCTCCCTTTTCATCAGTCATCACTGGATGTGTCTAACCATTTAAAACTGAGTTCCATGCTATTGTTCCTTGTGCCTGAATGAATACTCTCATCCATGATTTCCACATAGGATAATTTGAACCATCTAACATTGGTGGCCTGATGATTAATGCCCCTTCTCTTATAGCCATAATTATGAAACATGGATCTACACCAACGTGATGTACCAAGTTTTGATTCGGTAATCCACTCTGATATCAATTGAAACCAATATTTTGTAATGATTTCGTAAACTTTCGAATTTTACCGTAGTCATCTCTAGCATAATCAAAAATTAGAAAAAATTAAACATAGAAATATAAATCAACACTAAAATTTAGCAACACAGTTCAACACATCTTGCCTATGTCTGCAAGGCCGCCACCCAGCTTAATATTTTTACTAACAACAATAGTTTTATACAAGGCCTTACAAAGTTGACTCACTCAACCTTCAACACTATCCCTCATCCTCACAACCTGTAAAAGTATTTCACACCTGATAATATGATTGACTCATGTTAACCTCAATATAGGATTTTTCTCAACAATCTTTTAATGAAAGACAATAAACAAATAACTTAAGTGATTAAATAACAAAGAATAAAATAGAATACACTTGAGATAGAAAAGAACAACTTCCCAATGTTTTCAACTCCTCCAAAGACAAATCTGAAAGTTATTGGTTGTGCATTGAATCCTTAGCGTGTCGTGGTGGATTTGTTTCTAATGCAGCTATGGCTTTGTGTTGATATTTATATAAATCAGTTCCCAAGTTCCAGTTGACATTGGAGAACTGAAGAAGATATCAAGCTGATTTATATAAATATCAACACAAAGCCATAGCTGCATTAGAAACAAATCCACCACGACACGCTAAGGATTCAATGCACAACCAATATCACGCGAGAGTTACAAGTCGTAATCACATCAACAGTGCACCCAATAACTAACCTTGGTAGATGTCACTTACACAAGACATTCACCCAACTGTGAACCACACTATAAGATTTCACGCCTACGTAACCAATCAATTAACAGAAACTGTAGCACCGAGTTGGAATACTCATATCAGCTCTTCCATCCAATTGACAACAACAAACAATCACGCTCACAGTCGTAAGTCCATAAACTGTGCAAAAAAAGAAAAAGCAGCTGGAGAGCACACGCACACAAGTGGAATTTTACATAATGCCCCTTTAACCCTCAATTACGTAATCCAAAGCACACTTCTTCACAAGATTAAACTCATCACATATCAAACATTATCCAAGATAGCATTTTGATTTAAGAATCCAAGTCAAACAATAATTATCGTTTAATCACACCAAAAAGACAATTTTTTTAATCTGTGGTTCAACTAGCATTACCCAAACAAATCCAATTATCTTGTAGGTCCAATTATCTTGTTGTAGGTCCAATTATCAAAAATGTTAAAACTAAATAATGAGATATATAACATATATTTTAACAACAAACATTACATTTGTACTAATCAAATGCTATTTACATGACAGTTAAACTTGATTCTTAAGTGCAAACCAAGCTAGTAAAATTTGACTCTTAAATTATTAATTTAAAAAATTAAATTAATTTAGGTTGAGCTTAAGTTATCATATTAGTGATATTTAATTAAAGTCTAATAGAAAGAGTTTCTCTAGAGAACTAAAAACTAAAAAAATATTTAGGAAAATTCTAAATTTTAAAGAATTTTTAAACATTTATTAAAAAGTTATAGCTTTTATGCGTACGAAATATGTGTGCAATGAAAATGTATAGAAGTGGAAAAATCTGGAGTCCTAAAAAACAGATGTTTAGACTGAACATAGGAATCTATGATTAGACTTCTGTGTTAAGTAGTGATCTTTTGCAAGAAGTTTAGCAACCTATTCCAGACAATATGTAAATAATGTTTGTCAAATCTTTTAAGACAAACTCCTAATAAAGCACGTTAAGACAGAAATGCGTTTGCAATGTACAAAGGAATAAGAGGTTTTGATGCAATTCTTTTGCATTTAGAGAGGCTTGTAGACAACCTCCTAGTAGGACATTTGAAATGCGTTTAGAATAATAATTCCTAATCAAAATGGCCATTGGTCAGTTAACTTTTTAAATGCATCATGCACAAGACATAAGTAACAACTATTTCTTAATTAATCAGTTTATAAAAGTTTCAAATTAATTAGCTGTATTAAACTTCTGTATATCTAAATGTCTTTTAGAGAAGTATAGCAACCCCAATTTCCTAAACTATATGAGGATTAACTAATTGTTTTCAAGTAGCTTTCGTGCTCAAAATATAAAGACTCACTTTTTTCTAATTTGTTCATATTTTAAAAATTATCATTCGCTTTTATAATATTATTTATCTATCACATAATCTTGTCATCATTTTTGTCTATTTTTATTTTTATATAAAAGAACGTAATATTAAATTTTACAAGTTTCAAAATGATGTAAGTTTAGAGTTATAATAGATGAAAAATTAATAGAATACAGAAATAAAATATATCATAATAAAACAATATTATAAAGAATAAGTAATAATTTTAGAATATAATAATTAAAATAAAAAAGATCAAATTAAGTCTAACAGAACCATTTTTTTTTAGTGAAACTCCTAATAAAAGACTTTAGGAATGAAATACGTTTTGCAGTGCATAGACAAAAAAGATGTTAAATATTATACTTTTATAATTATAAATTGATTTGAGTGTTTATCAACACCCTTTGAACAAACTCCTAAAAGCATACTTTAAATATGAAATAGACTTGCGGTGAACGAGAAAGTTGTAATGTGTTGTACTTTCAAAAACTCAAAAAAAAGGAAAAAGGGTACAGAGAGATTTTTTTTTTTGGGAAATACTCTTTCCCGCCATCAGATTGAATTCCTCTGCACTTTCATGGTGGCTAAGCTTTACCCTCACCAGAAAGTCTCCTTTAGACCATTCAGACGTCCATGGAGCAGGGTGAATCCTCCCTCTCTAAAGCCGACTTTCCAGCTCTCTCCAGAGAAGTGCTACTCAGTTCATTGGCTGGAAAGAAACTCGACAAACCAGTTATAGTTGGGCAAAATACAGAAGACACCCGAAATGAGGGTGCGTAGAGAAACAAGATAAGAACTCAACACAACAAGGTGCCCTAGATTTTTACCAAAATGTTCTGAAGGATGGGGTGTTAACACCTTCGATTGAGCTTCTGAAAGCTGAAAAGCTTGGTCATCAACATTAATTGGTTTTTGTTGGTCCAAACATCTGGCCTTCCCTGGGATGAACGCCTGGGCAAAGGCCAGATGGGGCAAGAAAGGGTTGCAAAAAGTTATGTTGCATGAAGATGGTATGTTATTGCTCAAATTTTCTAATGATTCTTGCTTGAATGAAATTGTGGAACAGGGTCCTTGGCATTTTGGGGATCAACCTCTGTTTATAAAGAAGTGGAGGTCGGCTCCCCATGTGGGTTAACTTTCATAAAATTTTGGACGATTGAGGGTCTTACATTCTTAGCAAGTTCATTGGGGAAGTCGGTGTGTATGGACTCACAAACAGCCTCAATAGGGAGGATCTGCCATGCGAAATTGTGTATAGAAAAATCGAAGAACGCCCCAATTCCAGATAATCTTCCTCTTCTTCGGCTAGGAGATAATGATGAGTTGGAGAGAGCTGAAATACAAATAAGCTATTCATGGAAGCCTAGCAACACTGCTAAGAAATGGGTTCTTAAAAGTAGATTATTTAAATCGGGGTGGCATGATGAACTTATCAATTCTGCCAATTACTGTCCTCCTATCGAGCATGAAAGTGTTGAAGAACCTAACTTAAATGGGGAGGATGTTATTCACACTGTTGGTGCAGTCAGTCCGCTGCTTTCTGCAGAGAAAAATTGGCTCAGATAGGAACTAATGGGAAGGAATTAGTTATCTTGAGGATTGTTGAAAACTCCTCCCTGTCGAAGGAGAATTGTCATATGGCTTGTGCTCAAATGATGACTATTAAAATGTGCTGGGATAACTGAGAATTCTATTGATAAGGGCTCTATAGATCAGGTTGATACTACTGGACAGACACAAATAGAAAACTTCAGAGTTGACCACGTGGTAAGTCTGGGAATTGGGGAAAATAATTCTCATAATACAAAGCATCCTCTGGAAGCTCAATTGAGATCTTCTGTACCCACTACGGTGTACCTATTCTGTTCCACACGATCTCAGCCATACAAATGCGTGGGACCCATGTGATCGAGTGGAACAGAATAGGTACACCGTAGTGGGTACAGAGGATCTGGTTCCCTGGCAGCTAGCACTCACCTAGGAAACTCAACCGAAGATCCTGCATTGAATTGTAATTCTTCTGATACTGTGACACTAGTCTCCTCTCGGACTGGAGGATTAGACCTGGCAGATGTAGATTGTGGTTCTCCATCAGCTGAATCTCATATCCCTTAACAGACACGGCTTGATGTTGCTGGACAGACACAAATAGAAAACTTTAGAACTAATCAGGTGGTAAGTTTGGGAACTAGGGAAAATAATTCCCAGAATGTAGAGCATCCTATGGCAGCTAGTACTCACCTATGAAACTCAACCAAAGATCTTACATTGAATTGTAATTCTTCTGATAGTGTGACATTACTCTCCTCTCGGACTACAGGATTAGACTTAGCAGAAGTAGATTGTGGGGCTCCATCAGCTGAAGCTCATATCCCTGAAATCCCTATGGGTTTTTACGTGAAGTCCAAAATTGCTAAAAGAAAATTTGCTAGGAAGCGAAACAAAATCCCAAATACCAAAGGGCTTCCCCCAATTATGGCAGTCCTAGTATGGAACATTAGGGGGTTAAATGACCCACATAAAAAAGAACTGGTGACGGAGATGGTAAGGGATAAGAAGCCATGCTTAATTGGTCTTCTTGAAAATAAAATAAAAGACCCCTTATCCCTCTAGGGTTCTAAATTTTTAGGTGCACATTGGCAGCTCATTTCCAACCATGATTCTCACTACAATGACAGAATCATTTGTCTCTAAAACAAGGATAAGTTCAGAGTTCAGGCTATGGAAAATACCAAACAATGTATACATCTTCAATGTTAGCTTTAAGGTATGCCATATATCTTTAAGTTCTCTATGGTTTATGCTTCAAATTTTGTTTTTCAACAGAATAAGCTCTAGTTAGATTTGGAAAATGTTCAACATTAAATTTCTAATCCTTAGCTTATGATAGGGAATTATAACTGTTCTCTTAATTAAGATGAAATGGAGGGGGGTAGATAGTTCAATCTTAGACTGACCAAGGAACCATCCACCTTTCTCACACGAATGGACCCAGTGGATCTTAAGACTATTGGAAGAAGGTTTACTAGGCCTAATAATCAGCATGGAAAATTGCTCATTAGAAAGAAGTTGGACCATTCTCTAGTCAATTCTTTATGGTTGACACAATTCTCCAACTCTTTTGTGCATTTCGGTAAAAACCTCTTATCCGATCATTCTTATATGTTGATTCAACGACTTGAGGAGTCTCATAAAGTGGCAACCCCATTTTAGTTTTTTAATGGAATAACATAGGTGGAAGGTTTTTCTGATCTGGTTAGAAGATGTTGGAATATTGAGATTGATGGCTTTAACAACAACACAACACCCATTATGAATCTTGCTACTCTGCGGAGTCTAGAGAGGTTTAATAGTATGCAACATTATCTCTAACTAGTAGAAAGGTTATTTCTAAATGACCCACATAAAAAGAGAGGAAGTGAGAGAGAGAGAGAGAGAGCTAGAGAGAGAGAGAAATAAAAGAAAAGAAAAGGAAAAAAAGAAGAAAAAGAAAAAGAAGAAAATAATAATAATAATATAGCAATAGCAACAGTAGTAGCAATATTATTATTATTAGTAGTAGTAGTAGTAATAGTAGTCAAGGTGGTGGTGGTAGTTATGGTGGTAATAGTAGTAATAGTAATAATAATAATAATCATGATGATGATGATGATAAGAGCAATAAAACTAATAGTACTAATAATAATAAGAATAATCATAATAGTAATAAAAATAAAAATAATTACTAATTCAAGTTAAATCCCTAAGAGGTAAGTACTACCGATTTATAAGTTTAGGCTAACTACAAGAAGAATTACAAGAATCGCTTTACGAGGGATCCTTTATTGGATCATATTACGCCAAAGTTTTCTATTACGAGTCATGTCCTTGGTAAGTTTCAACATTGTCATATTACTCTTGATCACCTCTTCTTAATTCTTCTTAGGCCTCTATTTTTTCCTCTTACAGTCTCTAAGTACGATCTTCTTATATCTTCTTACTGGAGCATCTGACTGTCTCATCTTAAGATATCCAAGCCACCTAAATCTTGTCTTTCTTAATTTGTCAATAATATTAACTACCTTCAATCTGACCCTTACCATTAGATTCCTGACCTTATCTCTTCTAGTAAGGTTGCACATTCATCAGAGCATTCTCATCTTTGTCATTATTACTTTACGATTATGCACTTGTTTGATAGGACAACATTCTGCTCCATAAAGCATGGTTGACTTAATCGCTAAATAATAAAATTTACCTTTAACCTTAAGAGGCATCTCCTTGTCACACAGAACTCCTAATGCACTTCTCCATTTAAACCACCCAGATCTGATCCAGTGAACTATGTCTTTATCACTCTCTCTGTTGCTATGCATGATAGAGCCCAAATATTTAAAACATTCCTTTTGTGGTATAACTTTTGAACCAATCTTTACCTCCACATCGGTAACCACTCCATGTCTTGAACAGTTACTCTCTACGTACTTGCTCTTAGTCCTACTCAATCTAAAGCCTTTCGTCTCTAACATATCCCTCAAAAGTTCAAGTTTGGTATTGACCCCTCTTTTGTCTCATCCAATAAAACAATGTCATCATCAAATAACATACACCAAGGCACATCCCTTTAGATATTCATGGTGAGCTCATCAATCACTACTGCAAAAAAGAAGGGGCTCAAAGAGGAGCCTTGATGTAGCCTAATATCTATAGAAAATGCTCTATATCCCCTCCTATTGTCTTTACTGTAGTTGTTACACCATCATACATATCCCTCATAATTTGTATATAGGTCATAGGAACCCCTTTGACTTCTATACACTTCCTTATGATTTCACTTGGTACCTTATCATACGCTTTTTCTAAATCAATAAAAACCATGTATAAGTTATGTTGTCTTTTCCTGTAATACTCCATTAACCTCCTAAGGATCATAGACCTCCCTCACATGAAGCCAAATTCGTTTTCTAAGATAAAAGCATTCTTCCTCAGTCTCTTTTCAATCACCTTCTCCTATATGGCTTTAAATATTTCCCATTGATAAAGAAATTGAAGAGACTGAAAGAAGCTCTAAAATGTCATATGGCTAGTCGATATCTAAACCTCTCTACACTTAAGGAGAAGCTTATAATAGCTCAGAAAGCTTGTTACAATACCCCACATGATGTTGCTTTAAATATACTAAAGTGGTTGCCTTCAGGAATATCTAGAAGCTATCAAACTCAAAACTTTATTCTTGAACAAAAATCTAGATTAAACAAAAAAACTGAATTTCTATGCTCCTAAGCAGTAGGGGATACGAGTATACGAATCAAATACACTTACAAAAACTTACCAAGGACCACTTTCTGAAACTAATGGTAAACGATAATTCCACCATCCCTAACCCTAATGTCTAAGGTTGTTTAAAGGTTCATTAGATCAGAGTATCAAGGATATTATGGTGTTATGAATCTCGATGCAAAACTTTAAAAGAGTTTTATTCAACATGAACTCTTTTAAATATCTTGTACCGGATGGATTCACTACTTTATTCTTCCAAAAACTTGGGACATTATAGGTAAGATATTCCTTGAAGTTATGTTGGAATTTTTTTCTTCCTAAAAGATGCGGCAGGAAATGAACCATACCTACATATGCTTAGTTCATAAAAAATGTAATCCTCAAAGGATGAATGACTTTAGCGCAATCTCTTACTGTAATTTAATATATAAAGTCATTTCTAAACTCCTTATTGAGAGACTCAAGTTAGCTATTTCTAGTATCATCAAACCTACTCAAGGGGGCTTCATTCTAGAGCAGAATATTGGGGATAATATACTTCTTCTACAAGAACTGTTGAAGGATTACAATTCTGGCAAGAATTTTAAAAGTTGTTTAATCAAAGTTGATTTTTTAAGGCTTTTGACACTGTAAGTTGGAGATTCATCTGTTTTTATCTTGAGGCTTTAAATTTGCCTCCAGATTTATTATTTGGATCATGCCATGTATCAAATCTCCCTATCTGAGTATTATTATAAATGGGGTTCCTACCAAACCGTTGAAAGTTGCCAATGTTATTTTCCAAAGGGATCTATTGTCTCCTTATATATTTACTCTTATGATGGAAGGCTTTTCTCAATTGACAAGTAAGATGATCTCTTATAACAGGACTTTCCAATTCCATTACATATGTTCTGCTCTCAATCTTACTCACCTTATATATGCTGATGACTTATTGATCCCTTGTGGATCTGATCGGCATTCCATTTCTTTGATGATGCATGCCTTGAAATTATTTACTGGTTGGCCAGGTTTAAAGCATAACCCTAAGAAGAGTTGTTTGTATCTCTATGATGATGTGAGAAATATTTTAGAATTTTAGGCTATAGTTGACCTAAATGCTCATTCTGCTCTATTATATTATTTGGAAGTCTCGATCTCTTCTTCTAAACCAAAGTTTCATGATGTTTTACCCCTTATAGAAAGGTAAGGTTAAGAGTGGAATGCTTGATAAAGCATGTTTCTTTCATATGTTGCGAGGTTAACACTTATCATCTTTGTATTAAGCGGTTCACATCTATACTGGAGTGCTCATAAGAAGGTTGACAGAATATTGAAAGCTTTCTTATGGTTTGGTAGAACTGAGAATGCTAAAAATGCCAAGATAAAATGGAGTGAGGTAGCCTTTCTGAAGAGAGTTGGCAGACCATGGATCATTTCTATTCCACTATGCAAAAAGTCTTAATATGAAAAAGACTTTGGAGGCTATACACTGACAATAATGCACTCTGAGTTAAGTGGATACATGAGTATCACCTAAAAAAATATGAACTTTTGGCAAGCTTCTTATTCTAATGAGTTCTCTTAAATTCTTATTCAAATGAGGAAGTTGCGAGATTTAGTTTATCCATGTTGTAAGCATAAGATTGGGTAATGGGGACAAAACTTGGCTTTGTTATGATAACTGGTTAGACTGAAGCCCTCTTATCCTCAATACTCAAGTACATCACTTGAGAAACCAAATTCCTCTTAATCTTAAAGTATCATCTTTGATTTGTAATGGGCATTAGAGAGGAAAATTTAAAGGTTGTGATGTAACATCCCCTCACTTATGGAAAAGGGTAAATTGGTCTTTTTGAATGGGTTAGCATAATTGGAAGTGTTTCTGA
>JAOQML010153793.1:0-14090 GCA_027568935.1 Erythroxylum urbanii | reverse complement strand
CTCAATCATATTGAACTTACTTCGGGGCTATTAGCATAACTTTCTCTATAGGTATCAGATTTAGGTTTTCTTTAGATAGTTAGAAAGAGGACTTCGAGAGATACAACTTTTATGAAGACCTAGAAGACCAATTTTATCTTCTATTGGATCAAAAATGGAACAGAAGATAGGTATAGATGAAAATAGAAGAAGCAAAACACAGAAGAAGATGACATACAGAGCTTACAGAAGAAGATGACTTACAGAAGATGCATCTTTACAGACGATGCATCCTTATAGAATAAGATGACGTCACCTAGAGAAAGCTGACATCATCACAGAAGAAGTTTGTTTACAGAAGGAGTTGATTTACAGAAGAAGATGACGTCACTCAGAGGAAGATAACATCATCACAAACGATACCTCTAAACTTCTGAACAACTTCACTTGTAAAGATCCTAACTTTCGACTCCAATGTCTAAAAATTTCATTCTATATATCATTGAAAAGCTAGAAAAATAATCTAAAATTTCAAAGAAGGTAACTTCATCCAATTCAGCTTAGATCAATGCAGATTTTTCCCTTAAATACAAAGACAAATTTTACATTCATCCACCAATGTACTGCACCTAGTTCTTAATTTCATGAAATTTGGAGACTCTTAGAGACAGAATTGAAATTCAATTTCTTTATAAGAAATGTAGCCATATGTTTGTATTGTAATCCAAGCAAATAATCATCTCATTTAGATAACTAAAAAAAAGTTATGGCTACTAGACCGAAGCACACTCAGTGAACATTTTCCAGATCACTACCATTTTTGTTTCTAAATCTTTCCTTATCACAACTCATACCAAGATCATCTTCTCTACTTCATTTTAAACTCCATATCATCTATAAAGATATTATAGTCCATGATTAATCATGAACATCAATAATAGGACATACATATATATATATATATATGTTCTTCATCACTTTCACCCTAATTCTTCCCATTTCATAGTCTCTCACTACTAAAATCGCCAAAGCAAAACATGAACCTATCCATACTTCTCATGTATTGCTCGAACTTTTCTAAGAAAAGTTTTAGGGTCCATCATCCTTGTAGTATTCCTCCACACTTTTGCGTCCTAGGGTCAGACCTTGCAACAGTTGATGTAAGTCCCTATAATAGTGATTTGGGAAAAATGTCCTATTCATAAAAGCTTTCATGTCATCCCAATTTTTAATTGGCCTCTCCCTATTCCTCCTCCTACTCAACACAAGTTGATCCCACCAAACAATTGTATAAGCGGTGAATTCAACAGCTGCAAGATTTACCTTTTTCTCCTTAGAATAGTTATGGCAATCAAAAACCATCTTCACTTTCTTTTCCCACTCCAAGTGCTATCTAGATCATTCTTGCCTGAAAATGGAGGAATCCTCATCTTCATGCTTCCCAAGTTTCAATCATAATCATTTAATTGCCTTCCCCTCACAGCACCTTTATCTCGGTTATCAATCTCACCACCATCATCATCAACCATCTCTTCCTCTTCAAATGGAATTTGTACCCTTTGCTGCCCTCTTTGCCTTTACACATTAGGAGCCTCTTGAGCTTGATTCTTGTGAAAAGTTTCCACCCTTTCCAATCTATCTGTAAATTCCCTCATAATAGTTTCTATGTGCTCAAAGTGTTGGTGCATAGCCCTCTCCTCAAAATTCTTAGGTCTATCATCCACCATCCTGAATCTGCTAAGATTAGTTTCTAAAAGATACAAAAAAAATCAACCTCACAAGTGTGTTGTCTCTTTATGGCTTTTAAAAATTGATGTAAATCACTCTTGCCTTTTCCACTTACTTAACTTAAATCATTTCTTAAAGGAACTAAGGAAATTGAATCAAAGATAAATTACCTTGTAGTACCCAAACAACCTAACCCCAAGGACGAATTTTGCAGAACACGAAGAAAGAACACCACTGAAACAAGGAGGAAGAAAGGAAAGAAAAACATAGACTCAAAGAATATGATTTTTAGATGCCAAGAGATGTGAAAAAAAACTTGATCTTTTGCTCAAATGAGATCTGCCCTTGTTTGCAATAATATCAAAGCCTCTACTTGATTCGTCGTTTCTTTTGTTCTTTTCGGATTTTTCTTTTTTTGTTTTTTTAATTTTCGTTTTTTTTGTAAATGAGGAAATCAAAACTAAAAGGAAAAGAAATATAATGCAAGAAGAGCAATCACTTAGAATAGAATAAAAACCACCAGATTTGTAAGTTTGGCAAACTGTTGAGAATGAAAGAAGAGGAAATAATCAGATTTGAGGGTAAAAGAAAAACAATAGAAATAAAAGTAGAACAACTAGATTGCAAGCAACTAGATCTGACAATGGAAGAAAGAAGAAAAAATAAAGTGAAAGAAACAATCAGATTTAAAGGTTTCATAATGGAATAAACAAAAGCAACAAGAACAGGAAAACAAACTGATTTAGCATTACCCAAACTCTGATACCAACTGATGTGAACCCCGCTAATAGATGTATGGAGCACACAATCAAAAGAAGAAAATTGTAACCCCAAAAAAGTTAAATCAGTTTGAAACAAAAAGGATAGGACCTTGACCCAATGCTTATATGGAAGTATGAACCAAAGGTGTAAAGATTTTGACGCCACACCCAACAATCTTGAGAATTGGATGATAAGTCGATGAACAACCCAAGGGTTTATCCTTGATAAGTTTCAGTTCAAAGAAGAACCACAAAGTGAAGAAACTTACTGTTTTGTTCAAAAATCATAATCTGATTTGTTTTCGCTACAAACCATGAATATATAGGCAGCTAGAAACCCTAATTATGCTTCTAGAAGTTCGTAACACATAAGCAAACCCTAATTAGTTGTATTATACAGCTAAGGAAAGAAATAACTAAAAACAAAGCCCAAAACACGTCACTAAGGCCTAAAATTCGTTCTAAGCAAGGGATAGCAGTCTATGGGCAGATTCTAGACTCCATAGAATGTCTGTCTGTTGAGAGGTCAAATGAACTCTAATTTGAACATTCTTGGGCATTCTAGAAAGCTCAAGATGTCCTTTTCAACACTCATGAAGACCACTAACTCAAAGAAAAGCTCTAATGTGTCCAAAATTGGGAATCTTTTGGATTTATCCCATCTACCAACGTGCAAAGTAGATTGTTTGGATGCCCTGCATCTAAGTTAGCCCCAATGGCTTCTTGCTTGGCTCTAACATCTTCAATTAGTCCATTTAGAGTCCCCATCATTTTTCTAGCCTTTGCTCAAGTCATTGGCCCTCCTCCAATACGTAATGGATCATCAATATGAGCTGGATTAGATTGCTTCCTCTTTGATATGTCCTCCATGGCTTGATGCCCAACATTCCCCTCTCTTTGAGCATCGTTTTCCTCCTTCACTTTTGCACTCAAAGCTCTCCTAGTAACAAGAGCTTCACCCACTGCCGCTTATTGCTCCTCATCACTTTTCTCCAAGTGGTGGTTCTCCTCATCATCAGTCTCAAAGCCTCCATCTCTCAAGATCATCTCTTTCTTGTTGGGATATTGAGATGCAATATAACCCTTCCCAAAACACTTGGAACATTTAATATTCCTGCTTATAGTTGTTTGAGTGATAGTGTTATCTTTTTTGGTGCTAGAACTCCCTTCCTTGGTCTTGGAAGTTTCAAATTTGTTCATTCGATCATTCTTCTCACCCTTTTTACTCCAATATGTTTTTGATGAAGAAGAACTTGAATTCTGCCCATACTTGGTTGAACTCTTCTCCATGAGTTGCCCTTCCACTTTCATGGCCATATGTAGCATGTCCTCCAACTTCACATAATGTTGCAACTTAACCACATGGGCAATGTTCCTATTCTTCCCATGTAGAAACCGCGCCATGGTAGCCTCATGGTCTTCTTCCACACTAGCTTTAATCATGGCTACTTCCATCTCCTTGTGGTATTCCTCCATATTTTTGCTTCCTTGGGTCAGACCTTGCAATCACTGATGTAAGACCCTATAATAGTGATTTGGGACAAATCTCCTTTTTATAACAACTTTCATGTCATCCCAATTGTAATTTGGCCTCTCCCTATTCCTCCTCTTGCTCAGCACAAGTTGATCTCACCAAACAATTGCATAAACATTGAATTCAACAACAGCAAGCTTTACCTTTTTCTCCTAGGAATAGTTATGGCAATAAAAATCCAGCTCCAATTTCTTTTCCCACTCCAAGTAACCATCTGGATCATTCTTTCCTGAAAATGGAGGAATCTTTATCTTTATACTTCTACGTATGTTAATCGATTCGCTTCTTTTTTCAGAAGCTAAAAAGATCTTTGTCGATGAGGACCATCTGCTCTACTTATAGGAAATCAAGTCTTTCTCACTCAATAGTAGCTAGGCATGTCAACAAGCAATGGACGAAATGGAGTTCATGACTAGTTGACTGACCGATCACGGCAGAAGAGAAATGCCATGCTATGGAGGAAATCTGCACAAGTTTCGATCATAATCATTCAATCGCCTTCCCTTCACAGCACCTCTATTTCAGTTATCAATCTCACCACCATCATCATCAACCACCTCTTCCTCTTCCAATGGAATTTGCACTCTTCGCTGCCCTCTTTGGCTTTGCATATTAGGAGCCTCTCCAGCTTGATTCATGTGAAAAGTTTCCACCCTTTCCAATCTATCCGTAAATTCCCTCATAATAGTTTCCATGCGCTCAAAATGTTGGCGCATAGGCCCCTACTCAAAAGTCTCAAGTATATCATTTGCCATCTTGAATTTGCTAAGATTAGTTTCCAAAAGATACAAAAAAAATAAACCTCACAAGTGTTTTCTCTCTTTTATGGCTTTTAAGAATTGATGTAAATCACTATTGCTTTTTTCCACTCACTTAAATCAGTTCTTAAAGGAACTAAGGAAATTGAATTAAAAATAAATTACCTTGTAATACCCAAATGACATAACCCCAAGGACAAATTTTGCTAAACACGAAGAAAGAACACCACTAAAACAAGGAGGGAGAAAGGAACGCAAAATAAAGACTCAACGACTATGATTTTTAGATGCCAGGAGATGTGAACAAAACTAGATCTTTTGCTCAAATGAGATATGCCCTTGTTTGCAATAATATGAAAGCCTCTACTTGATTCTTCTTTTCTTTTGCTCTTTCTAGATTTTTTTCTTCTTTGTTTTTTTAATTTTTGTTTTTTGTTTTTTTTGGTGTAAATGAGGCAATCAAAACTAAAAGGAAAAGAAATGTAATGCAACAAGGGCAATCACTTAGAATAGAATCAAAACCACCAGATTTGCAAGTTTGGCAAACTATTGAGATTGAAAGAAGAGGAAATAATTAGATTTGAGAATTAAAAAAACATGAGAAATCAAAGAAGAACACTTAGATTGCAAGCAACTAGATCTGAAAATGGTAGAAAGAAGAAAAATAAAGTGAAAGAAACATTTAGATTTAAAGGTTTCATAATGGAATAAACAAAAGCAATAAGAACAGAAAAGCAAACTGATTCAGCATTACCCAATTAGCTGATGTGAACCCCATTAATAGATCTAGGGAACCCACAATCAAAAGGAGAAAATTGGAACCCCAAGAAAGTTAAATCAGTTTGAAACAAAAAGGATAGGACCTTGATGCCACATCCAACAACCCCGAGAATTGGATGATAAGTCGATAAACACCATAAGGGTTTAGCCTTGATACGTTCCAGTTTAAAGAAGAACCATCAAACTGAAGAAACTCACTGTTTTATTCAAAAATCATAATCTGATTTGTTTTGGCTGCAAACGATGAATATATAGGCGACTACAAAACCTTAATTATGCTTTTAGATGTTCTTAAACATATAAACAAACCCTAATTAGTTGTATTATGATTCTAAGGAAAGAAATAATTAAAAACAAAGCCAAAACATGTGACTAAAGCCCAAAACGTGTTCTAAGCAAGGGAGAACAGTCTATGGGCAGATTCTGGACTTCATAGTACGCCTATCTGTTGAGAGGCCAAATGAACTCTGATTTGAACATTCTTGGGCATTCCAGAAGGCTCAAGATGTCCTCTTCAACTCTCATGGAGACCACAAACTCAAATGAAAGCTATAATATGTCCAAATTTGGGAATCCTTTGGATCTATCCCATCTGCCAGCATACGAGTAGATTGGTTGGATGCCTCGCATCTAAGTCAACCCCATGGCTTCTTGCTTGGCCCAAGCATCTTCAATTAGTCCATTTAGAGCCTTCATCATTTTTCTATCCTTTTCTCAAGTCATTGACCCTCCTCCAATATGTAAAGGATCATCAACATGAGCTGGATCAGATTACTTCCTCCTTGGCATGTTCTCCATGGCTTAATGCCCATCATTTCCCTATCTTTGAGCATCATTTTCCTCCTTCACTCGTGCACTCAAAGCTCTTTATGTAACAAGAGCTTCACCCACCGCCGCTTATTTCTCCTCACCACTTTCCTCCATGTGGTGGTTCTCCTCATCATCAGAATCATCATCAGTCTCAAAGCCTCCATCTCTCAAGATCATCACTTTCTTGTTGGGTTATTGAGATGCAATATGACCCCTCCCCAAACACTTGAAACATTTAATATTCCTGTTTCTAGTTGTTTGAGTGTTAGTGTTACCTTTTTCTCCTCAGAATAGTTACAGCATTCAAAAACTAGCTTCACTATCTTTTCCTAGTCCAAGTAAGCATCTGGATCATTCTTGCCTAAAAATGGAGGAATCTTCATGTTTATGCTGCCCAAGTTTTGATCATAATCATTCAATCTCCTTCCCCTCATAGCACCTCTATCTTGGTTATCAATCTCACCAACATCATCATCAACGATCTCTTCCTCTTCCAATGGAATTTGCACCCTTCCCTGCCCTCTTTGCCTTTGCAAATTAGGAGCCTCTCGAGCTTGATTCCTGTGAAAAGTTTCCACCCTTTCCAATCCATCCGTAAAGTGCCTCATAATAGTTTCCATACGCTCAAAGTGTTGGCGCATAGCCCTCTGCTCAAAAGTCTTAGTTCTATCATCTGCCATCTTGAATCTGCTAAGATTAGTTTCCAAAAGATACAAAAAAAAACCTCACAAGTGTTTTCTCTCTTTTATGGCTTTTAACAATTGATGTAAATCACTCTTGCCTTTTTCCACTCACTTAACTTAAATCAGTTCTTAAAGGAATTAAGGAAATTGAATCAAAGATAAATTACCTTGCAGTAACCAAACGACTTAACCCCAAAGACTAATTGCAGAACACGAGGAAGAAATCAATGCAAAACAAAGACTCAAGGAATATGATTTTTAGATGCCAAGAGATGTGAACAAAACTAGATCTTTTGCTCAAATAAGATCTGCCCTTGTTTGAAATAATATCGAAGCCTCTACTTGATTCTTATTTTTTTGCTCTTTTTCGATTTTTCGTTTCTTCTTTGTTTTTTTAATTTTCGTTTTTTACTTTTTTACTTTTTTTGTAAATGTGGAAATCAAAACTAAAAGGAAAAAAATATAATGCAAGAAGAGCAACCACTTAGAATAGAATCAAAACCACCAGATTTGCAAGTTTGGAAAACTAGAATGAAATAAGAGGAAATACTCATAATTGAGAATAAAACAAACAATAGAAATAAAAGAAGAACACCTAGATTGCAAGCAACTAGCAACTAGATCTGACAATGGAAGAAAGAAGAAAAATAAAGTGAAAGAAACAATCAGATTTAAAGGTTTCATAATGGAATAAACAAAAGCAACAAGAACAGAAAAACAAACTTATTCAGCATTACCCAAACTCTGATACCAACTGATGTGAACCCCGTTAATAGATGTATGGAACCCACAATCAAAAGAAGAAAATTGGAACCCCAAGAAAGTTAAATCAGTTTGAAACAAAAAGGAGAGGACCTTAACCCAATGCTTATATGGAAGTACGAACCAAAGGTATAAAGATTTTGACGCCACACCCAACAATCCCCAGAATTGGAAGATAAGTCAATGAACGTCACAAGGGTTTATCCTTGATAAGTTCCAGTTCAAAGAAGAACCAATAAAGTGAAGAAACTCACTGTTTTATTCAAAAATCATAATCTGATTTGTTTTGGCTGCAAATGATGAATATATAGGCGGCTAGAAAACCCTAGTTATGCTACTAGAAGTTCTTAACATATAACCAAATCCAAATTAGTTCTATTACACAGCTAAGGAACGAAATAACTCAAAACAAAGCCCACAACCAGTGACGAAAGCCCAAAACACGTGACTAAGGCCCAAAACTAGTTCTAAGTAAGGGAGAGCAGTCTTTGGGCAGATTCTAGACTCCATAGAACTCCTATCCGTTGAGAGGTCTAATGAACTCCGATTTGAACACTCTTAGGCATTCCAAAAGGCTCAAGATTTCCTCTTCAACTCTCATGAAGACCACAAACTCAAAGAAAAGCACTAATGTGTCCAAAATTGGGAATCTTTTGGATTTATCTCATCTGCCAGCATGCAAAGTAGATTGGTTGGCTGCCCCACATCTAAGTCAGCACCCCTTGGCTCGAACATCTTCAGTTAGTCTATTTAGAGTCTCCATCATTTTTCTAGCCTTTGCTAAACCCATTGGTCCTCCTCCAATGCGTAATGGATCATCAATATGAGCTAGATCATATTGCTTCCTCCTTGGTATATCCTCCATGGCTTGATGCCCATCATTCCCCTCTCTTTAAGCGTCATTTTCCTCCTTCACTTGTGCACTTAAAGCTCTCCTAGTAACAAGAGCTTCACCCATTGCCACTTGTTGCTTCTCATCACTTTCCTCTAAGTGGTGATTCTCCTCATCATCAGAATCATCATCAATCTCAAAGCCTCCATCTCTAAAGATCATCACTTTCTTGTTGGGATATTGAGATGCAATATGACGCCTCCCCAAACACTTGAAACATTTAATATTCCTGTTTCTAGTTGTTTGAGTGTTAGTGTTACCTTTTTTGGTGCTAGAACTCCGTTCCTTGCTCCTGGAAGTTTCAAATTTGTTCATTCGATCATTCTTCTCACCTTTTTAACTCCAATATGTTTTTGATGAAGAAGAACTCGAATTCTGCCCATACTTGGATGAACTCTTCTCCCTGAGTTACCTTTCTACTTTCATGGCCATATGTAGCATGTCCTCCAACTCCACATATTGTTGCAACTCAACCATATGGGCAATGTTCCTATTCTACCTAGGTAAAAGCAGTGCCATGGTAGCCTTATGGTCTTCCTCCATATTAGGTTTAATTATAGCTAATTCCATCTTCTTGTGGTATTCCTCCACACTTTTGCGTCCTTGGGTCAGACCTTGCAACTGCTGATGTAAGTCACTATAATAGTGATTTGGGATAAATCTCCTTATAACAACTTTCATGTCATCCCAATTTTCAATTTGCCCTATTCCTCTTCTTGCTTAACACAAGTTGATCCCATCAAACAATTGAATAAGCAGTGAATTCAATAGCTGTAAGCTTTATCTTTTTCTCCTTAGAATAGTTATGGCAATAAAAAACCAGCTCCACTTTCTTGTCTCACTCCAAGTAAGCATTTGGATCATTCTTGCCTGAAAATGGAGGAATCTTCATCTTTATTCTGCCCAAGTTTTGATCATAATCATTCAATCGCCTTTCCCTCATAGCACCTCTATGTTGGTTATCAATCTCACCACCACCATCATCAACCATCTCTTCCTCTTCCAATGGAATTTGCACTCTTCGCTGCTCTCTTTGCCTTTGCACATTAGGAGCCTCTCGAGCTTGATTCTTGTGAAAAGTTTCCACCCTTTCGAATCTATCCACAAAGTCCCTCATAATAGTTTCCATGCGCTTAAAGTGTTAGCGCATAGCCCTTTGCTCAATAGTCTCAGGTCTATCATCCGCCATCTTGAATTTGCTAAGATTAGTTTCCAACAGATACCAGAAAAAAAACCTCACAAGTGTTTTCTTACTTTTATGGCTTTTAACAATTGATGTAAATCACTCTTTCCTTTTTCCACTCACTTAACTTAAATCAGTTCTTAAAGGAACTAAGGAAATTGGATCAAAGATAAATTACCTTACAGTACCCAAACGACTTAAGCCCAAGGACGAATTTTGCGGAACACGAAGAAAGAACACCACTGAAACAAGGAGGAAGAAAGTAACGCAAAACAAAGACTCACATTTTTAGATGCCAAGGGATGTGAAAAAAACTAGATCTTTTGCTCAAATGAGATCTACCCTTGTTTGCAATAATATCAAAGTCTCTATTTGATTCTTCTTTTCTTTTGTTCTTTTTGGATTTTTCTTTTTGATAAATTGATATTTTCTTATCCTTTTAGTTCCTCTATACTTGTATTTATTCGCATTCTGTCTTAAATGTTACACTTATCTTGTTTTATGCTTTTCAGGTACATTTGGGCAGTAGCTATAAAAATGAGCTTAAGGAGATGGAATTTGTAGAAACAGAGTTCATATTTGGAAAGAGGAGGTCAAAATGAGTAGGACTGGTCAAAGTTGCCAAATCTTAATACCAGTAGGATTAAGAATCCTAGTTGCACAAGGAATCCTATTCTAACAAGGATTTCTTGCTTTGGTGATTTAAGGAGAAAAAGAAATCGATAACGAAAAATATGATAACAAGCAATCCTACTCCTACAAGGATTAGGAATCTTACCACTACAAGGACGCTTCACCTCCTCTTCCTTCTCCAACTTAGACTTTACCTTTTAAAGACCAAATTCAACATGGAATAGAAGTCCTTCTCCTCCATGGATTCTTCTTTTGAATCCTACAAGGATTCAACTTTCTCTTGCACCTCTTTATGATATAAATAGGACATATTAGCTCATTACTTTGTCTACTTCTCATTCTCTCTCTTGTACATTACTGTGCACGTGCACTATTCACGTGAATAATAATTTTTTCTATCTTCTTTACTTAAACAATAATTAGGGTTTTATTTATTTTTCTTTGCCCCACCTTATGTTGATGAAGAACTAAAATTTTCTTTTCAATTGTAAAAGGTATTAACCTTTAAACCCTAGTTTATTCTTGAGAACTTGTGCTTAATTTTCTTGAGTATATCTGTGATGATTTTGTGTTCTTGGTTTATATGCATTAATGTCGAATTGTGTATGCATGAATTTAATCTAGAATTTGTTCTTTCTGGCATGTTTTGTTTGTTAAATTAATCATCTTAGGTTCAAGTTTCGAAGTGGTTAATGTTAGTAGCTTAAACTTGTTAAAATTCATTCAAGTTTTGGTTTTAACTTGTTTAGATCGAGAACTTTGATTTTGTCAATGCATTCAAGTTTTGATTGATAGAATTAAGACATTAAACTACTGATCTTAATGCTTTACTTTGATTTTTGATGCATTCGAGTTTTGGTCAAGTCTTTGAAGTAAAAGAGTTATCTTGCATTTGAGTTTTGGAGATAAACTAGACAAGATTAGTGTCCTTAATCACACACATCACAATTGAATCATCTTTATGTTCTATGATTTAAATTTACTAGGTACTTATTGGTGAACTCTCTTGCAATTGAATCTTGATAAATCTTGATTTTCTTGAAATTGTTGAATTGCTCTCTTTAATCTAGCTTTTGATTTTAATTGTTTTCTTGCTTGAATTTTGCATAAACCCCCCCAAGAATCTTGTGTGTGTATGAGTTTTCTTTTCGTGACTTGTTATCTTGTTTTAGCTTAGTTTTGTATCTAGTTAACTCACTTGCATTCTTGCTTTTAAACACTCTTGCTTGCTTAAAAAATTAGTGCTATTTTATAGTTCTCTGTGGGATTGATACCTTACTTGCCTATATTACATGTGTTAAATTTTATGGTTTAATTTGTAGGACTAAACGACATCCTGTCAAATTTTGGCACCGTTACCAGGGAACTTAATTGTTACTAACTTCTTTTCAAGTTTGTTTTTGTGTCTATTTAGCTTTGTTTTGTAGGTTGCATGTCCAATCTATTGGAACAACAACTTATCGAAGAAGAAATCAAATAGTTCTACGTCCATCAATTCACCCATCTAGACCAAATCTCCTTTACGTTCATCACTTTTCGAGCCTCTTTAATGCACTCTACAAGAAAAGAGACGTTCTTTCAATCCTCTTGTCCAACTGGAGCTTGAGGAAGGGGAACCATCTTCGTCTACTTCAAACTCATCCTTGGATAATTGATTCACAATGGCAGTCCAAGCGCCTTGCACTCTCAAGAAGCTCGCAGCTCCAAATCTTGAAAACCAACCTTTTTGCATTAATGTTGATAATAATGTCAATTTTGAACTCAAATATGGTTTTATTCACTTACTACCTTCCTTTAATGGCCTTGCAAGAGAAGACCCCCATTCGCACCTCAAGAAATTTCACATGGTTTGCAATGGCATGAAACTGAATGGAGTGGAGGAGGAGCATGTTAAAATGAAAGCTTTTCCTTTCACTTTGAAGGGGGCAGCCAAAGAGTGGTTAGTTTCCATGCCCTTCGGTTCCATTTGAACACGGAATGACATGAAGAGGAGATTTCTTGAAAAATACTTTCCTGCATCTAGAGCCGCTAACATCAGGAAGGAAATTTGTGGAATAAGGCAATTGCATGGTGAAACATTCTCTGAGTACTAGGATTGCTTTGAGAAACTGTGCAATCAATGCCCATACCACCAAATACCTGACCAATTGCTCATTCAATATTTCTATGAAGCATTGACACCTCAGGATAGAAGTATCATTGATGCTGCAAGTGGGGGTGTATTGGCAGATAAAACTCTGAATCATGCGCACTACCTGTTGACTAAGATGGCTGCCAATTTTAGGAACTTTGGAACAAGAGGCAATCTTCATGCCAAACGTGGTGTGAATGAGGTAAGTAGCTCTAACTTTGGATCTCAATTGCATGAACTTGCTTCTTCTCAAAAAGAGCTTACTTCTCTTGTGAAATCTCTCTTATGTGGTGGTAATATCACACAAACATGTTCTATTTGTTGCATGCATGATCATACTAGTGATTATTGTCCTCAAATGTATGAAGAACTTGTAGCTCAAGCCAATTCCATAGGTGGAAACTTTAAACCACAACCACAATGAAAATATGATCCCTTTTCCCAAACTTACAACCCTCGATGGAGAGATCACCTAAATTTTCGTTATGGTAACCCAAATCAACCACCTCAAAACTGGCCTCAAAACCCTCCTGGTTTCTCTTCTCAATCCAACTATCCACCTAGTCAACCAATTGCACGCAATCCTTCTAGTTCATCCATTGAGAGTGAGTTGAAACAATTGAGAGAGATGATGAGAAACACAATGGCTATGTAGCAAAGTTTTGTGGTTTTTCAACAGAAAACATAGGTGAGCATTCAAAATTTGGATAGACAGATGGGATAGATGGCTTCCACTCTTGGAAGGTTGGATGCACAAGGTAGTGGAAGATTGCCCTCTCAAGCTCTAAATTTGAAAGAATCCGTCAAAACAATTGAATTAAGAAGTGGTAAAACACTTGGTGAGCAAAAGATGAAAAAAAATTACTTTGGAGGAGGAAGAAGAGCTTGAGAAGGATTCGACCCCACTTGATCAACAAAAAGTCAAAAGCACCCCTCCACAAAAAAGGCACAGCCTTCTTCTTCATCAAAATCTGAGAGCACCCTTAGTACTATAAAGGCAAGTTCTGACTCTTTGAATTCCAATTTCAAACTGACTCCCCCCTTTCCTTGGAATGCTTCCAATGCTAGAGACAAAAAAGGTGGAAAAAGAGAAGGAAATCCTTGAGTTGTTCAAAAGGGTGGAAATCAACATTCCACTACTGGATGCAATCAGACAAGTACCAAAATATGCCAAATTCCTGAAGAAACTTTGCACATCCAAGAGAATACAAAAGCTCAAAGGACATGAGACTGTGAGCATGGGAGAGGTAGTTTCTGCTGTCATGCAAAAGAAATTACCTAATATGCAAAAAGACCCAGGTGCTTTTGCTATCCCATGTGTGATTGGTAACGCTAGACTTTAAAAGTCCTTATGTGATTTAGGAGCTTCAATTAGTGTCATGCCTAAGCATGTCTATGATTCTCTTAGTCTTGAGCCTTTGAATAATACTAGTGTTGTCATTCAACTTGCTGATAG
>JAOQML010153739.1:0-14097 GCA_027568935.1 Erythroxylum urbanii | reverse complement strand
ATAATGAAAATAAATACATTAAATAATAAAAAGCAATTTAGTATAATAACACTACTAATTATAATAATAAAAACAAAACCAGAAAAGAGAGTCATCACCCATGTCGCGATCGCGATAGACTGCAAAAATTGGGCAGTTTCACGATCACGAGACGTCGCGATCGTGAGACTGGCTACTTTGTTGCTTTTAGCTATTCGTTTTCATGAAAAATACTAGTTAAGCTACTTAAGTTAAAAGATCTCAAATTATGAATCAATGTGACAATCTAGAAGGTGCTAAATTTACACTAAGTCCTAATTAGGCTGTATATTTATCCAAAGACCCCAATTCACTAATTTTGTGACCTAATGATTCTCCACAACCTAATAAACTATATTCAAAATTAAATTAATCTTAATCCATCTAAGCCATTGACACATTCAAACAACTTACATCATATAACCTAAACAATCTATCATACAATATGAAAAATTCACACTCAAGGTAAAAACACACAACCCTCCCCACACTTGAACAACACATTGTCCTCAATGTGAGTAGGGTACACAAACACACCAGGGGAAATAAAACACAATATACGAAAAACATAAGAATAAAATAACAACAAAAATGAAAAGAAAATGGTTATAACACGAAACTGTTATGGTGATAGAGGTAGTGATGGCGATAGTGTGGAGATCAAATCCGCTTGACATAAAGAGTCTTTCCATATCTTATAAGTGATTCAAGAGAGTAAAAGAATTAGCAATCCAAATTGCTCCAAATCATTCAAAACTTATTTAAGAATTTAAAACAAAGCTAACTATATAATAATTTAAATCTAACTTCTAAACGTGATAATTTATGGTCATTAGCTTGACCTTCATCGTTTAAAACTCAGCCAAGATCAATTATGAGCGGCTTATTTCCACCTTTCTAGCTCAACATTAGTTTTGTAGCCTGTGAGTAAGCTATAAATTGCAAAATGATCAGAAAGATAATTTTGATAAGGTTGAGAAAACCAACTAATTTCATTAATGTCCTTCTCATTAATAAACTGTCAATAAAATAAGGAATAATGAAACTCCCTGAATCTTCCATCGAATCTAATAGTTTATCCTAAACAAAGGTGAATTGCTCTCCTTCTTCCTTAATCACCTTCGTTCCTCAGCTTCTTTTGCTTCTCGAATAGATATTTCCATCCTTTCTTCAAACTTAATGTTTGTTTTCATTTGTTCTTTCTCCTCTTGTTCTTCAGAAGATTCAAGCACATCAATTATCCTGAATGAGCTACTAACCTTCAGATTCGTAATTACATCATCCATGTTAAATGTTCTTCATCATCATCATTCTAAAGGGTAGGTTCTTTGAATGGACATCTATCTTAGATTTTTCGATGTTCAAACATGATGTCCTAAGATCTAGCAGATAATATGAGGGGTTTCCATCCTCTCCTTCATCCTTTTTCTTGAGCTCTTGGTCTTTTATAAGGTTAGGATTATCTTGATTTCTCACTGGTTCTTCTAGTTCTATGCCATTCCAAAATGTGATAGCCTGACATGGCTCCATTGCATTTACTTTTATGCTGCGCAGACAGTTTTCCACACTTTGCTTACAAAATTCCTTGGAAAGCTGGCTTATTCAAACCTCTAGATTGTGAATAGAAGATGCATTATCATCTGTTACTTATTCAAACTTCTTTTCCAACCTCTTCTGGTTCTCTTCAATATCCGTGAGCTTATCCATGATTTTGTCCAGTTTGGAATCCCATGAACTGTATTCATCATATTGAAATTTAACTTGGTCTTGATGTCCTAAATGATTCCCTATATTGTTGGACCAATAGAATTCGGGGTGGTTTTGCCATCCCAAAATGTAAGGGTTCCTATAAGGATGATGATTTCCCCAACCAAATTGGGGCTCATTGAATTCTATAAGAGTCTTTTGCTCCCTATAATATAAATCCTCCATGATCGTTCTTTTTACCTCTCCTTAGCACTTAACTCTTTAGATGTCCCAGTCTCATTCTAAGATGCCTTGATGTGTCTCTACTTTATGCCCAAATTTTTTTATTAAAAACAAAAGTTAGTGGAAAAGCCTTAGACTAAAGAACTAAACTTCCTTCCTCAAGAACGGTGCCAAAAACTTGTTTGCAACTTATACGTGCTAAGTTTTACTATTTATAACCTTGGTAAATTCCACAAGTGCAGGTGTCGATCCCGCCAGGAAGCGTAATCTAGTCCTAAAATCTAAGGTCATCCTAAACTACAATAATTCTAAACAAATAACTAATGCAAAAATTAAATCAATCAACAACCAATTATGAGAAATTAAAATGCCAGAGTGTAAACAAAATAGCAATCACACAACCTAATCTAAAATTAACCTAGAAATCACCAAGTGAGAGAAAGGGAATTTTGACTCTAAATTAATGGAAACCTAACCAATTATGCAATCATTGACTTCACAGGTCTAGACTGTCCTAGAGTGAATTACTCTCTCTCGAGTTATAATTCTTAACCCTAATTGATGATCCCTAATTTAAATTATGGAATTGCGATCTCTCAATTCGCAATTGGCCTAAAACCTAATTTGGTTCTAAGTTGTCTATTAATCTATCGGGAACTTAGGCTCGATCTCTCATTACACAATTATACCAATTTGATTCAATTCTTAACCTATCAATTCACTTAACTCTCGTTAGCCCAAATTGATTACTTTTACTCGGCTCACCCTCTCAGTTTGTTTCCAAGTTATTAAAAGCATAATTGAAATCACAATTAAATCAATAAAATCACAATCAATCGATTTTTATTAATCTCAAAAATCAAGATCCAAAGGTGAGTATAAACATAAACTCAACATTCAATACAAACGATTCTTAACACCTATTTCAATCCTAACATGAATAAAACTGAAATAAATGAAAAATATGTCAGGAATGGAGTTGGGGAGGCGATAACAGTAGGAAACCACCTATTTCAGGAAGTACATCGTTTCAAGCTCTTCTTCGTGTTTCTCTTCCTTTGTTTCCTTCCTCAATCTCCTGATTTCTCTCTAGGTTTTTCTCTCAGAATTGGACGAATCAAAGCTCTCTTATACGACTCTCTAAAGACTACTACCTCTAACTTGTAATGTTCTATTTATACTTTTGAGACTCTAGGTCAAAGTTGGGGTCGAAATAGTCCAAAAAATCTTGTGAAATTTAAGTTTTTCTGCCAACCCGACACAAGCCACGATCGTGACATTGCCTGCCACCATTATAGCCAGTGCCTTAACCTTTCTGTGCACGATCGTGGCCTAATGTACACGATCGTGGCCTGACTTGGAGGCTTTCTATCATGATCGTGCCCCATGTGTATAATCGTGGCCTGGCTACTACTGGTTCATCCTTCTCTGTCTCGATCGTGGCACAGTCGTGGCTTACTGTGCCACGATCGTGGGCTAGCCTTTGGCCCAAAACTCTTCGAATCTTCTCCATTCTTCACCATTTACCCTGAAACACAGTACCTAAAAAATATAACATTTAAGCTTAAAAACTTAATCTAACCCATAAAAACACTAAAACACTCAAACTAACATAATTAAGCCTTAAATGCACACTCATCACTTAAACTCCCACTAAATACATAACAAATTAAACCCTAAAACATCATTCAATTGATAACTATCATCTCTCACTTATATAGCCAAGGAGACAATGCCATAAGTAAGAAGGGTTCATATTTTCTCATTTTATTCTTTTGTTATTATTGATATTTAGAACCGGATTAGAAATATCCAATATGTATATACCATTGCACAATGTACCCAAAGCATATAACATTCCATTTAAATAAATTGAACAACCATTGTTATTGAAATTTAAATGGAATCCAGCTTTATTAAGACTAGAAATAGACATTACATTTGTATTCAAAGTAGGTACATAAAAATAATTATCCAATTCTAATACAAGCCCACTAGGGAGTGTCAATACATATGTGCCTATAGCTAATGTAGCAACTCTTACTCCATTGCCCACTCGCAGATTTGACTCTCCCTTATTGAGTTGTCTACTATTCCTGAGGCCCTTCATGTCAGTACAAATATGTGAGTCACACCAATATCTAATACCCACCTATATGTTGTTATAAAAAATAATATGAATATTAATAACATAAATGTCTAAAGTAGATGGGGCATCAGATGCCTTCTTCTGTTTCAAGGACTCCAGATAGGCCTTATAATTTCTCTTCCAGTGGCCATCCTTGCCACAGTGGAAGCAAGTTCCTTTCGAGGCAATCTTCTTTGCTTTCTTGACACCCTCCTTAAGCCCTGCAGACTTCTTCTTCTTTTAGTTCTTTTTTCTTCGAACCAGAAGATTCGACTAGCATCACAACCTTGTCCTTGTGAATAGATAGCTCAACTACCTTAAGCATGTTGATCAACTTGGGAATTATGCTAGATATATTGTTCATCTAATAATTAAGCACAAATTATTAGTGACTATTGGTTAAACCCGTCAGAATTAAGTCAATAATTAATTTATAATCTAAAATAGAACCCAAGAAGGCCAACTACTCGATGTAGCCATTCATCTTCAATGCATACTACGTTAGAGATGTCCCCTCAACCATTTTGAAGCGGAAGAGCAGTCGCGAAATCTCGAACCTTTCAGACCTTGCTTGTTTATCGAAGAGCTCCCTAAGATGATAAACTATGGTATGAGCATCCATAGCCTCGTGCTGCTTTTACAGCTCTGGTGACATAGTGGCTAGCATAATACAACTAGCCATCTCACTATCATCGAGATGCTTGCTATATGCCCTCTGATCATTATCAAAAGCATCAGTAACAGGGGGATCGAGAAGTGGTTCTTCCAAGACATAACCAAACTTCTCGAACTTGAGAACTATTCTCAAGCTCCTGAGCCAGTCAAGGAAGTTTGGTCCAATCAACTTGTTAGCTTCCATCAATGATCTTAGATTCACATTAGTACTCATGGTGTTAACTCGAGCAATATCAACCTATAATCAAATAGAGAAAAATTAGAATGTACTTAAATGCATGTCTATAAGGACTTTAATAACACACATTATGGCTCCCACTATTTTCAAAAATTCATAACCCTTAATATAAATCCGAGAGAACTCATAAAGAAATTCTCCTAGTGGATCGATATCCAATATCTCTAAGAATGATGTTGGGTTTGCCCAACAAGCTACCTTAGTTTAACCGGTAGGTACCGATCATACCACACGAAGATAGAAGGATGAAACCTTACTAATATAATTCTTTCTTTGTACTAGAAAAGACAAGAACTCTTGAGAGAGTCAGAGAGAAAAAGTGTGTGTGTCTAAGAAAAAGAACATATCTTTTTCCATTTTGTGTCTTACATAAGATGCACAAAAATCATCTTAATTTTCTACACCACTTAGCCTTCCATAACCCCCATCACTAATAGAAAGTTATGGGAAGTTAATGGTCATGAATAACATGCATTAATGGAAGTTATGGGAAGTTAATGACCAAGAATAGCATGCATTAATGGAAGCCAACAATACTTGTTTCTAATCCATTCTATGTAATGTTTTCTACCACTATCACATCGCCATATAATCCTGAAACACTCTCTTATATGCTGAATCACCACTCAAGACCATTTTACTCATCCTTCGGATCTCTTATATGTGTGACCTACTAGGTTTCTAGTTATATTGGCCACTTGAATTAACACTTAATTCAAGTAAGTCAGGATCGGTATCTAGCAACACGTCATGACCTCCAATTGACTGAAAAGTATGTGGTTTGACTATGAACCCTTCCATATGCAATGTTGCCATGCAATTTATCCTTTCACCATCTATACCCCACTTGGTTTAGAGTATGGTCAAAGTGCCAACTCCCACTAGGTTGACTACATCACATCTAGTCCAAGTGATATTAGATCTTGTCCTGAGGATCTAATTTTTCTATGTATCATTAAAGACTCTCTTCATGACATATATCTACTCTGGCCAAAGACTCCTGAGTAATGACCCCGACAAGAGGCTATGGGTATCATCGCCTTCTATCAGGAGTGGTGAATCCTTTATTAGCTACTCAATTACCTCCGAATACCTCAAGCTATACCCACTCACCACCCTATGAGTAATCCCTAAAAGGCACCGATGAATGGAGTCAAAACATAAGATCAGTATCAGAGATATCCTTGAGTGCCTCAAGTGAAAGGATACTTACACCATTGCTATGATGAGACTATCATTGACATGGAATAGGATATTCATATGATTGTCTTATAGTAGGTCAATCCAATGTACTTACTACCCTTAGTAAGCATCCGTATGTTAACTATAAAAAGCTCATGTCTATAGCTTACGAGATCTACTGTTTGATCTAATCAAGGAGTATAACATGCGCTGGTCTATCAAGATTAATGATATCCCATTTCATTAATCCTATAACTAGGGAAAGTTTAGATACTAACATAATTACATATGATAGGATTCTTATTATCATAATCTCATCATGATTCCCTCCATACTATGTTTTTGTATCAAGGACCTTATTAAATCAACTTAAGATCAACATTAAATCCATAGATGTATGAACATCGAAATAATGAAAAATGCTATTATTAATCATAAAATGATTTGTACAATAAGTGCTAAAGGCAATTGCCTTTAAAGCACTTCTCTAACAATTTTGAGATGTACATCACTACAAGAAAAATGTCATTTTACGACAGACATTACCGATGGAAACATTAACATTCCATCAGTAAGTAGGATTAGCGTCGAACATTACCGATGAATAAAGGCATCGTAGAAACGGTCGTAGCTAATAATTACCGACGGAAGATCATATTCTGATGGTAAATTTACTGATGGATAACTAATGTATCTTTAGTAAATTTACTGACGAAAAATAATGTTTCATTGGTAAATAAATAAGGATGTACTTATTCCATTGAGAAAAATATATGAGGGTACATTACAAAGTTCTAATATGTTAAGGGTTAATTTGTGACCATTTGGCAATAGTAAGGTAGAATATGTTAATTTTAGAATTTTAAGGGTTTATCCATAAAAATTAGAAATATTAAAGGCTTAGACATAACTTTTTACAAATTTAAAATTTCTAAGATATACATTAACTAGCTAATATAACACAAGAAATTCTAAGTGCCATAACTAATGTAAAAAAATATTGGATCACTAATGAAGTTGCTTAACTATTGATAAGTTACGTTAGAAAATAATATTTGCAAGATAAGGTTTATTGAACCTTTGTAGTCGATATTAAATCCTTGCTATTTCTTAATGGTTTAAATGAATTGATAAGACTATGATATGATGTTTGAAGACTTAATGCTCACAATTGGAGATTTGAAGGTGAAAGTATTAGAATTAAAGAAGTTACCTAAAATTGCTCGAGCGTTACTTAATGTTTTAAAGCAAGTTAAAAGAGTGCCAAGGTGCTAGAAAAGAAGCATCATTAAATAGATAGGAGTTTAGAGTGGACTAAAGGATATTCAGTTGACTATATCCTATGATGTGAGATGCTTTTTCGTAGTTTAGAACATATGATCAACAAAATGAAGGGTTAATTGACGATCATTAGAATGACTCGCCATCATAATATTTTGATAAAATGAAAGGAATTGACAATAGAAACAATTAGTAGGTTGGTAAATAGCATAAGAAGGATTTCTAAGAGCTCAATAACTATCAAAAATGAGATTCAAGAGAAATCATTGTGATAGCAAGAGTAAGCGCTACATCTAGTTAAGAGTATTGAGTTGTTTTCTTTATTGATGGTTCCTTAATTAAAAATGAGATTATGAGTCACTTATGAAGTCTTTAAGAAATTGTTTGGTTCACCTAACTATAGATGTTTTCTTGAAAAAGACGAGTACCTAGTGAGGATTCTCTAATGTATCACTGAGAAGTGCAAGCAAACTTTTTACACATAAACCAAATATTCCTCTTGAGTATACATTAGGGATGGTTTTTAGGGAACAACATTCAAAGAAGCTGTGGCAAACTATATAGTTATTATTGGGTTTAGTATTAGATTTATGAATAATGAACAAAAAAATAGTTAACGATTGGTGCATTGAAGACTATCAGTGGGGTTCATATATCCAATCAACTTGTAATACACCATATGCTTGTACTATATTCCTAAATCGAGAGTGCTTATTATATAACACAATATTCATTCTGTAGCCTTAAAATGATGCTTTGAATGAAAGTGCATAAACCTAGACACTATACCCACTGAATAAGGAACTTTAGACCTAGTATAAGTTAAATAAATCAGTCCTTTTAGTAGAATCTTGTAATGTTGTTCACTAGCTACTTTGATGCCATCCTTCATATGGAACTTCTTATTCATATGATTAAGTGTATCAGCTACCTTATAATTCAATATATGGAACCTCTTTAGTAAATTCATTACTTATTTCCTTTTAAAGATGAAGAAACCATGCCTTATTTGCTTCACTTCTATATTAAAAATTAATGCAATAAACTCAAATATGATACTTCGATTAAGCACATTCATACCCTAATTCTACAAATTAAGCACATTCATACCCTAATCAATGCATCCAATTCAGCAAATTCCACAAATTAAGCACATTCATACCCTAATCAACACATCCAATTTAGCTAACTTATTCAATTCACCAATTTTATACATACCCTAATCAATTCAAGAAATACATACCCTAATCAACATTGTCGACGAAGAGGAGAGACTCCATACGACAACTGACGGTGATGGCGATGGTGACTAGAGAAGATACAGACGACGAGGAGAGGACGATGCGGCAACGATAGGAGACGGCGAGATTCAGACGGCAACGAAAAAATAAAGAAACAAAGGAGAAAGGGAGAAGGAAGGGAGAAGGAAGGCTTGGGGATGCTTTAACCCCCAAAATGAAATGACATCATTTGGTATTAAACCAAATGACGTCGTTTTTTATTTTTTAAAATGATTAATCTAAATTTAACGACTGAAAGAAAAGACTGTCAGAAAATCATCGACAGAACATAAAACTATCAGTATAAAATTGATGCTGCGTAAAATTCATCGACAGACACCAAATCCGTTGGTTAAATTTTGATACTATTTGAAGAGTTCCCACCTAATTTATCGATGGTTATGACAGGTTCGTCGCTAAAATCTATCGAAAAATTTGAGCGAATTTTTTCCCTCCACCTTTACTAACGCCAATTTTGTCCATCACAAAATGGAATTTTTCATGACAGGGTTACCGATGGATATTGATTTTCTATCTGTAATTAGCTACGACATTATATCCGTCTGTGATTTTCCATCGCTAATGCATGGTTTTCTTATAATGCATAAAGGCATCAGATGGAGGAAATTTATTGCTTGAATGATCTACTCACCCACAGGTGCTAGTGTCATGAGAGTTAAAAGTTTGTACTTTAATCACTTATATGTAGAGGTCTAATTGCATATATTATGTATTTAGCCCCCAGATGTTTCATAATATGTGTGATTAAATTCTCAGTATAGATACTGTTTTAATGTTTTGAGTATCACTATTATCCTACATTTATACTGATCTTTACATTTTCTTTTCCTTTTGCAATCACCTTTTTTTGTAAACAACAATGTTTTCACGATTGAGACCTTAACTGGTTTCAATTTTAAGAAATGGAAAAAGGATGTTAAGTTTGCCTTAGAGATGGCAGACATCAACATAGCGATGCATATAGAGAGACCTTCTCCACTCACTGATATCACATTAGAAGCTGATAAGAAGGCTATAGCAATCTATGAGCGGTCAAATATGATGTGTTATTTGACTATCAAGAGGTTGATCCTGGATCATCTACTTAGTGGATTACCAAACATGGTCATAGCAAAGGTGTTTATGGACAGTATTTCCCAGAGGTACAAGGTATCCTCCTATGTGGAGTAGAGCACCTTGATTAAATAGCTATTCTCCATGAGGTATACAAGAGAAGGAGGCATTAGAGAGTACATCATCAGGATGGTTTACCTTCAAAGTAAACTGAAGGCACTTAAAGTACCGATTCCTGACACACTCATAGTGCATCAGGAACTTAATACTCTCCTACGAGAGTTTGAGATGTTGGCAACATCATACATCTCTTAGAATGAGGCCTGGAACATCAATGCCCTGATTTCCTGGTGTACTACAGCTGAGTAAAAGCTTAAGAACTTTCCTCATATAGCCTTATATGCAGCTACCAAAAGCAAGCGGAAGGTGAAGCCCTAATAGTCTAAAGGTAAGGGTAAGAAACCCAAACCATTCTCTATAGATTTAGACTGGACAATATAGCATTGCCAAGAACCTACATGACATGAAAAGTATGAGATGCTTCTTCTATAAGAAGAAAGGGCATAGGAAGGTTGATTGCTCGAAGTACAAACTTTGGAAGGTTAAACAGAAACTATCAGGTAACTCCTCAGCTTACATAATTCATGAATCTAATATAGCTATAGCCACATCAAGTTCTTGGTGGCTAGATAGTTGAGCTTCTAATCATGTTGCTTCCATAATTAAGGGGTTCAAATCCACGAGAAGGCCAACTAAAGGAGAGGTGAAGTTGATGGTCAGCAACAATGAAGAGGTGGACGTTTTATATGTAGGGGATGTAGGTTTGAACCTTGATATAAGGTTTGTACTAGTTTTACAGGACACTTTTTATATATTGTCTTTTAGACACAATCTGATCTTTGTATCAGTTTTGGATAGAGAGGGATATCATTTTGTATTTGATACTTTGGTTGTAAATATTTTTATTAATGCAAAACAGATCAAAACTGCCTGCTTATCCTACGAATTATATAGAATAAGTCTTACTCCTAATGAAATGTATGCCTCTTCTTATGTCGCTGAACTTGTTACTTGAAAGAGAGCCTTCATAAAAGAAACATCGTACATGTTGTGGCATAAACATATTGGCCACATTTCCAAGGAGAGGGTTGAGAGATTGATAAAGGATAACATTCTCCCAACTCTAGACTTCAATGATCTGGAAACATGTATCGATTGTTGTAAGGGTAAGTTGACTAAGATAAAGAAAAAGGGGTTAACTCGTGCTTCTGGTTTATTGAACCTCATATATACATATGTTAGTGGTCCCTATATAGTCACTTTATGCAATACTAGATATTTTCTGACATTTATAGATGATTATTCCCGCTATGGTTATGTGTTCTTATTTAAGGAAAAATTTAAAGTTCTTAACAAGTTCAAAATCTTTAAGACTAAAGTTGAGAACTAGTTGGGAAAATCAATAAAGATTGTCAGATTTGACAGGGGAGGTGAAGACTATGGCAGATATTGGGATACAGGATAAGAAAACGGTCCGTTTGTCAGGTATTTGGAATCATTTGGAATAATGACTCAGTTCACTATGCCAAGTAGTCTTGAGCAAAATGGTGTGGTTGAGAGGCACAATTGCACTCTAAAAGACATGATGAGGTCAATGGAGAGCAGGATTAACCTACCTGAATACCTTTTGAGGCAAAGCCATTAAGACGACATTGTATATCTTGAATAGAGTCCTAAGTAAGTTAATATCCAAGACACCTTTTGAAATTTGGAAAGGCTGGAAACCAAGCCTTTCACATATTCGTGTATAGGGCTGCCCTACTGAGGTATGGTTATATAATCCTTATGAGAGCAAATTGTAACCTTGTTCCACTCATTATTATTTGGTATGATATCCCAACCACTCTAATGGCTATAAATTTTACTGTAGAAAAGGAGAGACCAGAATAGTGGAATCGCAGACAGCTAAGTTTTTGGAATACAATATCATGATGAAGGAGGATCCCCACATCCTCTAGGAGATAGTAGGATAGATACTATGATTATTTCATATCCGCCCTTTATACAGTTAGGTCCAAAGATGAAGGTCCGAATACCATGCCTATGTACGCAGAGGGACCTATACCTATTCAAAAAGAGGTTCCTAAGGTACAAAAACCTATGTAATTCACATGTTGTCTCATCAAATTACATAGTCTATTTGGGTGAACAAGACTATGATATGGGATATGTTGTGGATCCAGTTATTTTTATAGAAGTTGTTTCTAAACCTTATGCAGACTTGTAGTGGGAAGTGATGAAGGATGAGATACAATCTATGAGGCATAATAAGGTATGGGAGCTGGTTGATTTACCTCAAAATTGTAGGCCTACTAGTTGTAAATGGCTATTTAAGACCAAAAAGGACACACAGGGTCAAATTGAGCAGATTAAAGCACGTTTGGTTACTAGGGGATTTACTCATAAAGAAGGAGTTGACTTCAATGTTACCTTCTCTCCTGTATCTTCGAAGGATGTGTTTAGAGCGATTATGGAAATAATAGTTCATTATGACATGAAACTATATTAAATGGACGTTAAAATCACTTTTTTGAATGGTAACCTTTATGAGGAGGTCTATATAGAGCAACCTGAAGAATTTTAGGATCAAGGTGCAACTAAAAAAGGCTGTAAATTGACTAAATCAATATACAGCCTGAAATAAGCTTATAGATTATGATACGTACAACTTGATGAGATTTTGACCTCATTTGGTTTTTTGGAAAACAAAATTGAAAGATACTTATACTATAAGGTCATGGGGAGTAAAGTTATATTCCTATTACTGTACGTGGATAATATCTTACTCGCGTTAAATGATTTGACCATGTTGCATCAGGTGAAACAACTTTTGGCCAAACAATTTAACATAAAGGATTTGGGTGAAACATCTTTTGTCCTTGGTATATAGATTAACCGGGACAGACCTCAACACTCATTGAGCCTCTCACAAAGAACATATATTGAGCGAGTGTTATAAAGGTTTAATATGGTTGATTGAAGACTTGTTGTAGCACCTATCTCTTATGGTGAGAGATTATCTTTGACACAGTGTCCAAAGAATGAAATTGAAAAAGAGGCTATGAGGAATATCTCGTACTCTAGTGTAGTTGGTAACCTGATGTATTCCCAAGCGTGCACTAGATTGGACATTGAATTTGTTATTAGACTGTTAGGTTGGTATCTGGCTAACCCAGGTGTAGACCAGTAGAATGCAGTTAAGTGAGTGTTGAGATACCTAAAGGGTACCAAGGATTATACATTAACATACAGAAAAGTAAGAGATTTAAACCTTATAGGGTATATAGGCTCTGATTTTGCTATGTGTCTGGATGATCGTAAATCCACTTTAGGGTACATTTTTATGTTGGCACATGGTGCAATATCATGGAAGAGTGTTAAACATACACTCATAACTTCCTTTAAAATGCGTGCAGAGTTTTTTGCATGCTACGGAGCTTCCACATAGGCGATTTGGCACATAAACTTAATTTTTGAGTTATCTGTGGTAGATTCGATAACTAGACCCATTCAGTTGTACAGTAATAATCTTGCTGCAATGTTATTAGTAACAACAATAAGAATATCGCAGGGTCTAAGTATTTACAGGTTAAATACTTGACAATAAAGTAGTTGATTCAGAAGGGTGACGTCAAAATGGAGCATATCAGGACTGAGGAAATGTTACCTGATCCATTGAATAAAGGGCTTTGCCCACTAATGTTTGTTAAACATGTATCCAGTATGGGCGTGTTAAGGTCCTTAGATAGTAATAATTAGGGATCTTTGTATTTGCTCCTTAAATGTTTGTACATTTTGATGTATTATGACGATATGATTATTTATTAATATAGATGATAATCCTTTTATCCTTAATAATAATTGTTCTTATGTACAATCATAATACATATGAAAGTTTTAAGGTTTATGTTGATCTTAAGCATGTTAAAGGTCATTAGGCATATATAAAGATTGACCTTGAGCATATATCATTTAGACATATACATGTTAGTAAGGATATCCATAAATTTGACATGACATAAGGGGATATAAGGTTTAATCCCATAAAGGTTCTCTAATGCAGTTTAGCATTCAGCTAGAGAGCATAAAGGTTTTCTCTAATGTTGTTTAGCATTTGGTGAGAGAAAACAAGTTTTCTCTAATGTTGTTTAGCACTTGGTGAGAGAAAACAGGATTTCTCTACTGCAGTTTAGCATAAAGTTGGAGAAATCAAGACCTACAAACGAAGATGA